>QVOB01008912.1:0-47880 GCA_014839585.1 Pseudomyrmex concolor | reverse complement strand
TGTAGAAAAGAAGATGCTTTTTTAAGACTTGTCTAGGTAATAGAAGAAATAAAAGAGTGTGAGGTAAACAGGTAATTAGTATTCAAGTTGAAAATGTTCGCGGTGTGCGTAAAATGAACGAGAAATAAGAATCAGTAAAAATTGTGAAAACTACACACGCAAACAAAATGAACACTCAACAAGTCAATAAAAGACTGTGTGTCAAAGTTACGTGTGTGAAATTACATAAAAGTTACACCCGCTACGCTCATTTGTATCTCCGCTAAGTCATTTAGAAATAAGTTGACATCTTTGCGAAATATACAATAAGGCGTACTTGTTAAGAACGTATATCTGTAAATATGAGTAGTGAAAAAATATTTTCGCAAATAATATACATACACATATACATGTATATATAATTTGTACACTCCTGTGTTTCTTCGAAATGTGTAACTCAAATTACACAGCCAATGCATGCTCATGTGCAATCTCAGCGTAATCATACGACCCCCCACATGGTTTCGCACATAAAACTCGACTGACAAGTTTTATAATTTTTTTTAGGTGCAATCACACACAGCTAGATCCGCTCTCGACTTTCCTGATAGTAAAACTGGACGACGATTATTTTCGCATCCCAAAATCACTGAGCGTGTTCATGATGAAAGAACCACCTCCTATCGAACTTCCCGTTGACGAACCTCCTAGCGCACCTCCCACCGAAGAACCTCCCACCGACCGTCCTACTGAAGGAAACGTCGATTTGAAAAAGATCGAGTCGATAAAAGTCGAAGAAGCGACGGAAGAGACAGATCTCGCGGACGAGCATAGGAATCGCGTCGAGACCAGAAAGCGAAAGATCGCGAATAATGACTTCGACGACCTGGACGATGCCCCGTTGGACTTCAGGAAACGGCACGAGGACAAACGCGCGAAAACGCGACCCGACAAGGACGCGACGAATCTGAAGAAAATTCACACTTGCGAAATCTGCGACATCACGTTCGATCGCAAGAGCAAACTCACTAGTCACATGTTCAAACACAGCAACTCGCGGCCGCACAAGTGCACAATCTGTTCCAAGGGCTTCAAGACCGGAGCGTATCTTTCCAGGCACATGGAGATTCACGACGAGCCCGCGCAGTTGCACGCGTGCACTCTGTGCGACTTCAAGGCGCGCACGAAGCCGTATCTGAAGATACATTACATCCGCAAACACACGGAGGATTACAACTTCAGTTGCGAGCAGTGCGGCAAGATGTTCAAGGTCCAGTCCGATTACACGACGCACATGAAAGACCACGACACGGAGTCCTGCGTGTGCGACATATGCGGCACGTCTTACCCGAGCAAAAGCTCGCTGTACTTTCACAAGCATTACAAGCACAAGATCAAGGTGAAAGAGTTCGAGTGTCAGGTGTGCAAGAAGCGCTTCAAGACCCAGAAGAACCTCGACAGTCACGCCGAGCTGCACAAGACAAAGTACGTCTGCGAGCAGTGCGGCATGGAGTTCAAGTTCAGATACGGTCTGACGAAGCATCTCAGAACACACTCGGGCGAAAAGTCTTATCTCTGCGCCATATGCGGCAAGACCTTTGGTTGCCTCAGCTCGCAGAAGATTCATCTGCTGACCCACGTTGGCGAGCGGCCTTACGTCTGCGACATTTGCGGCCAGAGCTTCACCCAGCGGTCGCCAATGATGTTGCATCGGAAGAAACATCCCGGCGTGCATCCACCGCCACCGCCCATCAAGATCACCAATCTTCTGCACGGTGTGCAGGATAAGATTATTGTGAATAAGAAGTAAACTGTGAGAATTAGGGAAAAGATATATTTTAATTCTTGTATCTTTTGTCAATTTAATTTCGAAAAAGAAATAACGTGCAGTGAGATAAAAAAATATCAAGTGCGATATTTGTTTCGGTGACATCAGATTTGGAAGATCTCGCCTGCACGATGAAATAAGTAACAACGTTAGGATATCGATTAAGTCTACGTGGAAAGGAACCAGTTTTTGAAAAATTTTCTCTATTGGTATGTTAAAATTTATTTCTACCGTTGCCACAGGACACATTGTGCAAGTTATAGACTAATATATTATCACTGCCATTTATCACGTTTAGTCTTTGAGTCAAATATTTATTTTAAATAAGTTTTTACACAATTCAACGTGTGTTGATACATGGCCACGTGTGTTTTTTTTTTTTAAAAGATAATTTATATATGTTCACAGAAAAAAACTATTTAAACACTATTTTTCAAGTTACAACATATTTTTATGTTTTCAGTTAATCTGTCAGTGATGTAAATATTTCGACCAATGTAAATACAGATGAATATTACGTTGATCTAATATTCAATACTAAGATATTAGATGTATATAATATACATATAATATATAGTTTAGGTTTTCTATTCTTAATAAACAGCTCGCTTCTGAACTTATTCCTGTTATTTCACTTCTGCATTTAAGTCTTTCAATCTTTTGTATTTAATATCTTTTATTTTCTAGATCTATTGTAATAACTGACTGACGATTTTGATGTATTTGCTTTCAATAAGGATAGACACTAGGTTTATTTCATGGAATTTCAAAGTCTGTCGTAGGAACAATTCTCGCAGGTTCTTTTTGGCAATTTTTTTCTCTGTGTTTTGTACGGGACGATGCAATGTATGGGCAGCATAAAAAAATCGATGTAACATACTATGAATACAAATAAACACATAGTGTTACTTATAAATAAACATTGGTTTTAGTAAAAAAATTTATTCGTTTTTTCTACAACAGCGACAATGCTAAACTAGCTAAGAATTTGAGAACTTATCACGTAGTTTGTATAATTTCTCGATTGTGTGCTTGATGTTATGTTCAACCATTAGAATATACGAGCTAAACAGAGAAGTTTATGTAATCTTATGAAGAAAACAATGACGAAGTGGCAGTGTAACACCTGATGAAAAAAGTGTAATGGAAATTTGTGAAGATAAAATAAGAAGAGCTGTGAACCTATTTTTTGACGTCAGTTTGTAATGTGTTTTTTTCAAATCATTGTTACAATAAACAACATGTGTAATTACACACGTACGTATATAAGCTGTGATCGTTATCTCGAACTAACTTATATTTCTTACTTTCAAATACTCATTCTTTATTTTCTCTCAAAGTTGTTTGTAGCAAGAAATCAGTTAATACACGGTATGAGCCCGTGTCAGACTACAGATTGGGAATTTGATCAGAAACGAAGTTTTTTTTCACAGAAATGAATACATTAGCAAAGTTGTGCAAATTTTGTGTCTTTCTTTTTGACACATTCGTCTTAATCTGTTTCGATTGAGCGAAATAAATTCCACGATTGATGGTCGGTAACACATAACGTTACGTGTAACATCAAATTTGATTATTATTTAGAGTATGACGTCTGGATGTAATTTTGCAGGCGTGTGTCACGTGGCACTTTTCAGGGATAAGAGTGATTGTATCAAGCGTTTAATCACTCATCTGAGATGAGAAGAGCAGATAGATTGTCATGTTATTTCCACAAAAACTATATACAATTTATCTGTGTTTGTTCTGTGTATCTATACATATTATATTTAAAAAAGACAAGTTTTTTGTAATAAAAAAGTTTTTCTAATATGTTACATTTCGTTAATATAATATGAAGTTTCTATATCTTTTTGAGAAATATGATTTTAGTCTTAAGTATATTAAATTTATTGTAAGATTTATTTTAAAAAAATTCTTTGAGTGTGTGTGTTTGTGTGTGTAAGAATATAAATTGTAATTTGTACAACAGATAATTTTTTTTCTTAGGATAAAACGTCTGCGTTCAATATTTATTCATTTTTCTTTACAAAATCCTTTCTTTTCAGGAAGTAGTTTTTATATCACTGTAGTAATTAATCTCAAGATTCTTGTTCAATAACGAAGAAACCACTCGTGTAATGAACATCTCTTCTATTGTAAAGGCAACATCATACTTTTGTGACTTGAAAGAGTCACGGAACATACAGTTGAAATTATGTTTATATATGAATTTACTCACGAAGAATTAAAGTTTTGAAAAAAAAAACTCTCTGAAGTAAGATCGAGATGTTTAAAGTTTCATAGTCATGTTATTTAAATTAATTGCTGCATTTTATTATGTTTTAGAGAAGAGAACTGCAGCAAGAAGATCTTGCGGATGGATGATCCTGATTTTGTAATCAGAAAAGATGTGCCAATGAAACTGTACCAGCACGTCGATGCCGATGGTAATCTACGCTATTCGCTTGTACCAAAGTTTAAAAACACAACTGATACTATAACCGATAAAGACGTAAATGTACTGAATGTACAGCTGGTGTTACCTGTTGAAGTCAAAACCGAGGATCAATCGAACAATCAGAAAACTGACCACTGTAGCGTCGACTTTGTCACAGAGCCCGCGACTCCGAGTAATAAGACCGTTTGTTTTGCTTGTAACAAATGCAATATGAAGTTCCCCACGCAATCTATGCTGAATCGTCACAAAATAACACACACTGTGCGTTACTGTATCTTCGAACAGCCGCACGTTGTAAAAACACGAAAGAAGAAACGCATGGAAAGCGTGACGGAAAAGACAGACGAGAAGAATCTGAAGACGTTCAATTGCACGAACTGCAATTACGAATGTTCGAGTGAGAAGGATCTCGGGAATCATACGTGTGAGCTTGAAAAGAGCGAAACGAATTACATTTGCGACGTGTGCAATTACGAGTGTAAAAGAAGCACCACTCTGACGGCTCACATGATACAGTTCCACAAGTCTGAGAAAAGCCCGAATGCACGTATTGATGAGAAACGTGCAACATCTTTTAGAAAAAGTGCGTCGGTTTCGCACGATACTTCCGACGTAATGGTGGTCAAAGAGGAAGTGTGTCTGGAGGAACGCGGCGAGACGTCAACACAGAACGCCACAGCGGAGCTCGACAGCCAGATCAGTTTCATACGTCAACCACATCAGTTGCTCTGTGACAAATGCGATTTCAAGTGCACGAACAAGTCCACGTTGTATTCGCACAAGCAACGTCGACACAGAAAACGCGCGAGATCGGTAGTGAACACCGAGGTATATTCCTGCGACGTGTGCAGCTTCAAAACCACCAAGAAGTCATCATTGTCCTCGCACATATACCGGAAGCACCGGGACCCGCCGGGCGGAGTAAACGCAGAACCGGAACTGTTCTCTTGCAGTCAGTGCGACTACAAGAACAAGAACAAGTACGAGTTAAAGATACACGTCGCGCGCAAGCATACGGAGGACTTCAAATATTCTTGCGAGACCTGCGGCAAGAGGTACAAGGTCAAGGGCGATCTGACAAATCACATACGTTTCAATCACCGCGAGCAGCCGGTGATCTGCGACGTCTGCGGCAAGACTTGTCTCAACAGCAATTCGCTGTACGTGCACCAGAAGTTCGCGCATTATAAGGCCAAATACGAATGCCATTTGTGCAAGAGGCGAATGGTCAGTCAGGAGAACCTCGACGAGCACATGCTAAGGCAGCACGAGCGCAGAGAGAACGTGGTGTGCGAGGAGTGCGGCAAGACATTTTCTCGAAATAGCAGACTGAAGATACACATGAGAATCCACACCGGGGACAAACCCTACCCGTGCACCATCTGCAGCAAGTCCTTTGCCCGCAGAACCGCTTTGAAGCAACATCTGCTCATTCACACCGGCATCAGACCATACGTGTGCGACATCTGCGGCAAAGCGTTCACTCAGAAGCCCGGTCTGATCAGTCACAGAAAGTCCCATCCGGGTCCCCATCCGCCCTTACCGCGTGTCCTGATCGATCATATTCTGAGTAACGTCATGAGCAATACGTGATTAAACAGCGTAAGATTTGCGTACAGGCTCAGAGATACGTGATGTGTGGAAGATTGTCGTGGGCACGTGTAAATTTACTTGTACACTATCGATATCTCTGTAGTAAATAAGACGTTAAGACTCTTTTGTTGTATAAGCTTTTACTTAAGTGATTCTTGCGGCAATAATAAAATAAAATTAAAAAATGATAAACAGTGCATACAATATTACAATACTACACTTTCTTATTGCGAATTTATACATAAAATTTCTCTTTCTTTTATATCTCTCTTATTTTATACTTCTATACTGTGTTACATCTTTACTGTCTACGTGACATGTACGTCCGACACATGTGTTTGTTTTTTTGTCAGGTGTTAATGTTTTGTCACACATTGTGTTACTGACGTAGCAATTTGTTTATCATAGTTTATTTGCTAATTAAAGAAGATCTTGTTAAAATGTCACATTGAAACAGATCTTCAAGATAATTTCAAAATAATTGAGTTTTACTGATGTAACATGAAGACATTCAAGCTTCAAAATTGTTACTTTTTATGTTACAGCATGTTTTATATACACAATAGTGAAGTGTGTACATTTATATGTCAGACTTAATTGATTCTTAGACCTAGCTACGACTCGGTTCTCTTCATCAATTATACACATTACACGTACAAAAAGTCTGTAAGTTATTATTAAATTCGTTTGTGCTTTATGTAAGAATAGCTGCGAATGTCGTCGCTATTGATTCAATTAATCTTAAGGGATTAGTGAGAAAGTTGTTGTGTGAATCTTGTTAAAATTATATAAATAATTATCAAAATCTCTGAAACAGTTCATGTTTTATCCGATATGCACCTCATCCATTTATATATATATATATATAAAGAAATTTTTATTTTCTCCGGGATTCAAACCGAATGTTCGTCTGTAGATTAGAAAGATTTTCAACCTTTTGTAATATACTCGTATTGTAAACTTCTCGTCATTTGATAATAAAATTTCCTAACATGTTTTATAATTTTCAGGATCTTAAACGGGATTGGACATTTTCTGTTTGGGAAAGAATCCATTCAGATGCAACCGTGGCAAGTAGTCGATTTGGAAGGACATCTCTATTATGCCTTCCTTCCAGTGAATCAGACACCAAAGATAGAGGAGAGTCAACATGACCAGAAGCAAAATATGAACACGTGGAGCACCGACGTGGATGGCAATAAAGATTTTATATTCACAAGAGTGGAAGATGATAAAACGCACGAGGACATAATGGGCGAGTTTCCCGTCAAGATGGAAAACGAGAACTCAATGTTGATGAATGAGGAAGAGGAAGATGTTCTGAAGAACCAGGAGATTTATGTTGAAGAAGAGGAGGAGAGCAACATCTTTTCCTGCGAGAAGTGCAACATTTATTTTCCGATTATGAAAATGCTGCAGAAGCATCTGGATACGGTGCACAAGAACGGGCAGAACGACGAGCAGGATGACGAGCAGGACGACGAGCAGGACGACGACGAGAAGAACGTGATATATAGATGCGAGTTCTGCAGTTTCGAGAGCAACAACAAATCGACCTTCTCGTCGCACGTCAGCAGAAAACATCCCCGGGATCACGTGCTAATGCGAAGAGGCCAAAAGCGCAAGAAGATCACAAGCAGCAAATCGGACGAATGTTTGTGCGACGTGTGCGATTTCAGATGCCAAAGCCGACGGCGGTTGCAGGAGCACATAGACCGGAAGCACGGGTCAGAGTACAAATACAGTTGCGAATACTGCGGCAAGAGATTCAAAGTGAAGGGCGACATGAGGCTGCACATACGCTTCAAGCACAAGGAGAGCCCGATAATCTGCGACGTCTGCGGCAAGACCTGCTCCAACAGCAATTCGCTTTACGTGCACCAGAAGTGGGCGCATTTCAAGCCGAAGTACGAATGCCCGATCTGTCATAGACGCATGGTCTCGCAGGAGAATCTCGATCAGCACATTCTGCTGCAACACGAGCGCAGAGAGTGTTTCGTGTGCGAGGAGTGCGGCAAGTCCTTCACGGAGAATCATCGTCTGAAGCAGCACATGATGATCCACACTGGCGACCGGCCTCATCCCTGTCACATCTGCGGCAAGGCCTTCGCCCGCAGGACCGCTTACAGACAACATCTGTTGCTCCACACGGGAGCACGGCCGTACATCTGTGATATCTGCGGCAAGGCCTTCACGCAAAAGCCCGGATTGATATGCCATCGAAAATCACATCCCGGCGTGCATCCACCCCTGCCGGTGGTGTACATCGACCATATTATTAACGATTTTATGAAAAAAGAGAATGCGAATATTAAAGGCGAGCAGAGTTCTTGATGTTCAAATTAAATTCGAAGTTTTTTTTTTTTTTTTTTTTTTTTCCAAGTCTCTTTTAGTTGCGAACACCGTGTATATAGTACACACATAATCGTCAAAAATTTCGTTTTTTTACGAAGTTTGTTTTGAGTTTTACATATCACGTATGAGAATCGATACGGTCACTTATGTTTTTTAAATTCTTATATTGTAAGAAAAAAGATATTTCTTATATAAACAAATAAAAAAATCAACTAAGCAGTGTGAAAACGATGTGCCGCAGCTAAAGAGTTAAGTGTTGACGATTAAAAACATGTGAAAAACAAAGTAACGAGTAACTATCGATATTAAATAATTGCCAATAAAAGGAAAACGAAATAGTTATACGAGACTGTTGTGTCTAATAAATATAAAGATACATGTAAATTATCATAACGTGTTAAATATAATAAGCAAAACACAAAACAGAACTGTATTGCATTTTAATAAAGAAAAACGTGTGTGAGATACTGTAAATAAAAGTTTCATATCTTTTGGAAGAAAGAAAGAGTTCGTCGTATATTGATGAATTTGTTATCTGATTTTATCTGATCATGTGTAATTATATATGTGTAATCATACATGAGGCTGCGGCGTGTTCGTACCGATTATATGGTTGCATATAATTTTCACATAATTAGATATTGAATTTGTTCGTATACAAAGAACTTTTTTCTGGGTTGTTTCCGCGCAGAAACTTCAATTATTGAATCTCGACCAACTGGTTTTCAACAAGCGACAACTGTTTTGGGAAAATGTCTTTGCTGAATAAATTTACGTCATGCAGGATGTAGTAAAAATATCTGTTGTAACCACAAACGCATAATCGTACAAGCACAGTCGTGCGTAACAAGACACGAGCAATTGTATGCGTGCATGAATAAATTTATTGACTGATAATTAAAATTTTCTTACTGTCTGTATCTCTCTGTTCTTCTTTTCATCTTTCTGTTTCTCTCTTTATAAGTCAGTGAATATTGAAAACATTTGTGTTTTGAAATTGGAAACATTTGCATTATATGTTTGCGCTGACTTCTGTGAAAAAATGAATATAAATATATTACGATGAATAGATATTGTTTTATGTGTTAAACCGTATATCCTTTCTGTACTTAATATTATTTCTGTTTTTTGCATCCCAAGAGAAGGGAGATTTAAAATAGTACTAAACTCTCTTGCGCAAGAGAGCGTTTTCACAGACTTTGTATTTGAATGTAAGTAATCAAAGATACGATAAATTCCCGAACTGTGGAACCGTAATAAAGATAATCTTTTGTAATGTTGTAGGAAACAACAACGGAAACGATCGGTGGACACGTCCGTCAAGACAGTAACGATTAGACTGAGTGACATAGCGTCTATCTCTCAAGACAGAAAAAGTGAAACCAAGAACATCTGTAGAGCCGTGGTGTTGAACAATGTCACTCCCACGCAATTTCTAAACAAGTACGTGATACTGCCCATAAGTGAGGAACGCAAGTTCGTGCACGTAAAGAAAATCAAAGCCACGACGAAGAAGGAAACATCCATTACGTTCTCCGACGCGGAGCCGCGAAATCAAGAAGCTCTCTCGTGTACAAAGTGCAATTTTCGATGCAACAAGAGATCCACGTTGATCGCGCATCTGGCCGAGAAGCACGAGGAGACCGTGACCGACGACATAGTCGTCAAAAACGTGGCCGTCGACGACAACGACGCAGTCGTCGACAATGCGGTTGTCGCCAACAACGAGTCCGAGTTCATGTGCTCCATGTGCGGGCAGATATTCGCTCGCAAGGAGACTCTGAACTCGCATTTCGTGCGCAAACACACGTACTCGTACAAGTACTCGTGCAATTTCTGCGACAAGAAATTCAAGATCAAGGGCGACCGCACGACGCACATCAGGCTGAAACATATAGAAACGAACGTGATTTGCGACGTGTGCGGCAAGAGTTGCCGGAACAGTCACAGCCTGTACACTCATCAGAAGCACGCCCATTACAAACCCAAGTACGAGTGCCCGATCTGCAAGAGACGCGTGGTCTCGCAGAAGAATCTGGATCGGCACATAGTGACGCAACACGAAAAAAAGGAGAAGACGATGTGCGAGGAGTGCGGCAAGACCTTCCAGGAGGGCTACGATCTCAGAAAGCACATGAGGATTCACACGGGCGACAGGCCGTACAAATGCACGGAATGCGAAAAAGCCTTCGCCAGACACAGTAGCCTCAGCCAGCATCTGCTTCTGCACACCGGCGAACGGCTCTACAAGTGCGACGTGTGCGACAAGGCGTTCTCGCAGAAGGCCGGTCTTATCTGCCACAGGAAGATCCACTCTGGCTATCTTCCGCCACTGCCGGTGATGCACATCGATCATATACTCAAAAACAAGTTCACAAAGAAATAAAAACTACTTGAACTTCAAACGTGTTTCGATGAGAAATGCGCCTTTACTTTGTTTCCTGATGTTCGATTATTCAAGTATCGATTAATTATTAGATATTGTTTAAGTTGTTAGTGAAGAATAGTTGAAAAATCAAAAGGTGGATTTTAAATAATGTTAATGCGAAAATTTTTGTGGAACAAAAAACTAAATTGTCAAATGTTTTTTTCATACACCCGAGACGAGATTCTCACATAAGATAGTTTGTGTATTGTTTTATTTAAAATCTTGTAAGAATTTCGTCACATTTTCCACGTTGTCGAATTTTATTTTTATTGTGCGCTCATGCTTTACGCATCGATTCGATTTTGTATCCGGAAAGCGTTGCGAATACAAAGTCCGAAAACCTATCGTGAACAAACGAGAATGTTGTGTTTTTGCGATATTATAAATTTTAACAGCTTAAGGTCTTTACTCTAGGGGAAATAAATATGTTTAATGTATGCTCACTGATAGGAATTACATCTCTCACGTCGTATTAAAGTTATGAGCGTTATTATAGTTCACGAAACAGGTGCGATAAGTCTGTATGCAATTAACGCGAGCGAGTTTATCTGCGATGCGAGAGAAGCAGACAAGTATTGATATATTTTATATACGTCCTATGGATATTTCGTAGCTATTTGGTTTTTCTCTTTTAGACGCTTATGCAATTTATTTAGTAATAAGACAACACATGTGCGCATAAAATTGTCTCAAAATATATATGTATATATATATATTTCACGTCTGTGACTGAATGTTGCGATATTTTTTCTCACGTACAATTAAAGCACTCGTATATTCCGAATCTTCCTGATTTTTTTCTTTTTTTTATTGTATCAGTACAACTTGACATGCAGGTCATAAATTTTGGGCTGCAATGCTGCGATCGACGAGAAAGGTAGTTTTTCACTCCTCGTTGTGAGTACCTTCGTGTTGATCTGATTTTTTCTTAAAAAAAAAAAACAATTTTGTTTTCTAGAAGATAACATCAAATTTTCATAGCATAAATTGCAAAATCCAGCAAATTGTCGTAATCTCGCGTATTAATCCCTTCGTTCCTTCGTGTTTCAGATGCGCAAAAGACGAATACAGTTCTCGGGGTATTTTTATCTTTGACAAAGAATCCGTGGTGATGAAGAAGTGGCAGATTTTGGAATTCGACGGAAAGCCGTATTACGCGTTCATACCGGAAGAAGACGCGCCTCTGATAGACGTGGACGACGAGGACGCGCAGATGCGCACGGAGGATTCGTCGTTCGAGGATCCGGAAAGTCACGCGGACGAGGAAGAAAATGACGTCAGGACACCGAGCAGGATGAAGAAGGAACAGTTTTTCAAAGAGGAAGTCTCGTGTTACGATTCAATAGAAGAGAAATTGCAAGAGGTTCTTAATGAAGGTTACGATGACAATGAGGTAAAGCCGATTTTGTTGAACGGCGAAGCCATTGACGACGAGAATAACGAATTCTATCAGTTAAAGGTGCAGGGCAATAACGTGATCATCGAGAAACTTTTGTCCACGAAGGAGGAAGATCATAAAACGGAGAACGCGTCGGACGACGAGGGAGAGGTGGAGTATCTCGAGGAAGAATTGATGAACAATTCTCTCAACGACAACATGATATCCGTGCAATCTTCTTCAAAGGGTGAGTCAGTGAAGTGCAAACTGTGCTCGGAGACGTTTGTCACGGAGATATCCTGCAGAAAGCACGTAGCGTGGGTCCACAAAAAGCAGAAGTGTATAAAAGATAATGGCAATTTCCTGTGCGCCGTGTGCGATTACAGCACCACGAAGAAGGCTCAGTTCGTCATGCATCTCGAGAGGAATCACGAGATTTGGTCGAGAAAACGGTCGATGAAGAGGTTGTTTCCGTGCACAGTTTGCGGCTTCACTTGCAGATCGAAGCACTCTCTGCAATCCCACTTTATCAGAAAGCACACCGACAAATACGAGTACCAGTGTACCTTTTGCTCGAAGAAGTTCAAGGTCAAGGGCGATCTGACGAATCACGTGCGATTCCATCACAAGGAAAAGCCGGTCAAGTGCGACGTGTGCGGCAAAATGTGTCAGAACAGCAGTTCTCTGTACGTGCACCAGAAGTGGGCGCACTTCAAACCCAAGTTCGAGTGCCACATCTGTCACAGGCGCATGGTAACGCAGGAGAATCTGGATCAGCATCTGAAGACGCAGCACGAGAAGCGGGACAAAATCGTATGCGCCGAGTGCGGCAAGACTTTCACGAAGAAGGACTCGTTCAAGAGGCACATGGTCGTGCACACGGGATGCAAACCGCACTCGTGCATAATCTGCAGCAAGCCGTTTGCCCGGAGATCGCAGTTGCGCCAGCACCTGCTCATTCACACCGGCAAGCGACCGTTCGTGTGCGACATCTGCGGCAAAGCGTTCACCCAAAAACCCGGTCTGATCTGTCACAGGAAAACTCATCCCGGCATCCATCCGCCCTTGCCCGTTATGCCAATCGGGGACATCGTCAAGGAATTCACCGAGGGATACGCGCAGGAGAACGAGTCTAACGTGTTCGAGAACGAGGAAGAGAAGATCGACGAGGAAGCGTGAAAATTCCCCGTTCGATTTGGCAAACGTGTGGAGCAGGTGATTTCGTTGCTTGATACTTCAACGACACTTCAGTGTCGGAGTAAGAGCAAACGGCCACATTCGGCTGTTCGTTGCGACGCTAGAAGCGATTGAAGTCGGTGCGAATTGTATAGTAAATACAAACAAATACATATAGAGTCAAACAAAATTCTTGTTCTCATCTTGCTTACACACGAACCTCTGTAATATGTATTTACGTAATCTGAAGTTGTTTTACAGACACATTGCTAGATGATGAACGTGTATCACTGTCTACAGATATGTTGTGTCCAACACTTTTAAAGATTTTGCCGCATCCTCACTAATGTTAGAAGATAGGTTTTTTTTTTTTTTTTTATTTATTAGATTCTAATATTTGCAGTCAGGTTCTGTTGAGAAAGTCAATGGAAGTTGATCAGTGGCACTTATACATTATTGAATTCTTTGTACAAAACAATCAGTTTTCTTTCGGCTTTTCGTTCTTGAGCGTAAAGCTCGCGGCGCGCGATGTTTGTTTCTCGCGCCGAATCGTATGAGCAGAATCGATCAATATCTTGATGTGAAATTTTTGCTCGCACGCGATCTAGCGCGAAGACAAGCATTGTGGGCCGCGGGCTCAGGTCAGAATCATAGGAATCGTTGAATTCTCAAGCAATTACGTGATTCTTCGATCACGATTTTTGATTGTTGCTCTGTTGTGACACCAAAGAAACGACAGTTTTGGATTTGAGTAGCTATTGCGTAAATTTTTGAAGTCGAGATTCCACTCGAAATGATTCTTTTTTTCCGTCTTTCCTTTTTCTTTTTGTTTCGAGAGAAAAGGAAAAGACGACGCAGTAAAGATCAAAAAATTGATTCCGAAAAGTTACATAATAGCTACACGGGAAAAAAAAGCTCTTCATATATGGTCACAAATTCTACGTCTGAGTGACTGCTGTGTAATTTTATACGGATCTTACAATTAGTCCGATCGGAATAACTTTGAGTCGTTTCTTTTTCTTGTTTTTTTTTTTTTAAAAAGAAGAGGAAAGATAAAAATTAGTGGAATACATTCCGAGTGAAATCGATTCTGAAGAGTTACACAACAAAGCTGATTATGTATTATATAAATACATAATCTTATACAAAATCGTTTCAATCGCATCATTTGTCTTTGCCTCACGAGATATCGAATTTGTTTGTTATATGCAGAACTTTTTTCCCTGTATCTCCGAAAGATCAAACAATTGGATACGTTGATTGCGAATTAATCATTTTCACTAAAAACTTCAAAGGAGAAAATTAACAAGAAAAGGCTCAGATGAGCATCGACAAATTCGTCACCGATTTGCTTCAAGTTTTGCACGTTGGATCCGTACGTCTACGCCTCTTTTTAAATGAAACAATATGGATTCTTACTACAAAAGACATGTTACTTGTTAAGAATGTTTTAGTAACGTATGTGTCATAGCCGACTAGAGAGATCAACAATCGGTGCCAGAGAAGCAGTGAAAAATTCGTCTGTATATCAAAAAATTTTTAAGAATAGCTAAATAGATACGACAAATAGATATAAACTAGACATATAAACTGTACAGAGTGTTATAAATAACTTAGAAATTGTATAAATATTGTACTTTTTAAATACAGAAATGCTATTTTCCGTTTACTCGGACACTTTCCGATTGATTTCTGAGTATTTTGTCACGATAAAAATCAAACTTTTGTTTATTTCTTTAAAGCGATAAAAAAAAAATAAAAATATATAATGAACATATTATAGTGTTTTTTTTTTGGTCAAAAATCACAGATACATCGGTTTTACTCATTTCTTATTTTTCAATTTAATAATCTCTTTTTAAGATATTTAATTTAAGGTGTTTTCTTAATATTCTACATAAAGAGAAGCTATTATGTGACAGACAATAGCTTTTTATTACTATTTTATATTGTGTTTTATATTCATTAAAGAAAAGCGAGTGGAGGTTTTTTACACCGTTCTTTCTTCTTACGAGCGCACCTTTTCAGAGAAAATAGCACAAAGTAGAGAATGTGATACAATACATATCCGCGCGATTTCCGATATGTGTAACATCTTGTCGTACATTAAAGCGATTTTTTTATCTTCACGCGCGATACAATGTCAATCTACAACAATTCATCTCTGTGAGTTTGTATTTAACAGTTTTTTAATGTACGAAGATGGTACACACATTTGTAATGCGATACGCACATGTAACATAAACTTATTTTTCTATACTTCGCACTAACGGATAATTTCTTTGCGGATAAATACGTAGATTTTTATCTGAAAAATACGACGTAATTTCTGTAAACTATCTTGATATAACGTAGGTGTGTGTTCAATATATATATATACACATATGTATAAAGAGTTAATATATGTGAAATGTTGCATTCTCTCTTATGTATACGTAAAACTCAATTGATTGGCGCGAGAACTTTAATCTGCTAATTTTTTGCTGCCTCCAAAGATAACTCAACGTTTGTTATACGCACCGTTATGCTCAGTCACAATACGAGAGATAAGTATGATTTATATTATCAGTTATACATTGAAGCATTCTTACTACTTCTTATTTAATCAAAAGTTCGGAGTGTATATTGTACATGGATCCTCTCTTTACAAAAAATTCTTAAATAACAGAAACAATCTATGTAAATCTTTAAGAAGCAACAGATCCATTTTAACTATGTCACTGATTTTTTAATAAATTTGAATAATGATATGTGTATTTTTATTTAAAACGATTACACATGTAAAAACCAAGGAAATTTGCTTGCATTGCGTCTACGTCCCTTCGAACTGAAAGATAAGTTTAAGTACATAAATTTACATTTGTTCAAGGTTTTAACATACTAGGTCGTTTATTCTGATTTGAAGAAAGTTGAAGTGTATGTTTTAATGCGTTTATGTAAAGAATATTATTAGTTCAACTTTTCTGTACATTTATAATTTTGTTACTGTTTAAAAAAAAAATACTTTATTTTTTCATTAACTGTTCTTTATGTTGTAGGCTACCAAACGTTCTGGGAAGTGAAGTCAAACAGAAAGACTATCGAGAACCCGAAGCAGTCTTCGTCGCATCGATTGACGTAGGGTCTTCGAGTGTCGCTGAGACCAACAACATAAGCACGGTGAACAGTAAAAACAACGCAGGGACTGTAAGAGAATTGCGTGTTCATTTGGCGTGCGACATTTGCTCCTCTCTGTTCGAAACGAGCGCGGAGCTGAAGAAACACATGCTACGTCACAAATACAAATGTAGACTCTGCGACGAGACTTTCTCGACGGCGCATATTCGGGACAATCATCTGATCCAAATTCACGGCGAACCCAAGTATTACTGCAAATTGTGCCGCTTTGTCACCTGGACCAAAGCGGACATCAAGGAGCACATGATCGCGAAGCATTTGGATCCGTTTTGCAGCACCTGCAAGCTGTGCAACATGCAATTCCAGACGAGATTCCGCATCGAGAGACACTATCTCAGATTCCACACCACTTTGACCGTAGGCTGCACGATCTGCAAACGCAACTACAAGAGCTACGCGACGCTGAACACGCATATTAAACTCGAGCATCTGAAATCCGGCTACGAATGCAAAATCTGCACCCGACAGCTCACCAGTGTGGGTTTTCTAGAGATGCATATGCGCAGCCACGAGGGCAAACAGCGCGACGCGTTGCAGGCGGAGATTTGCACGACCTGCGGCGAGATGTTTTACAACAGGCGTAATCTGACCGAGCACGTGGCCTCGGTTCACGGCAAATTGTACCCACACGTTTGTCCGATCTGCAAGAAAGCCTTCGCCAAACGAGCGAGTCAGGTGCAACACATTTTAAGTGTACATATGACCAATATATACGAGTGCGATGTCTGCGAGGTGAAATTTCCACGAAGGGAAAATCTGATAACTCACAGAAAACGAGATCATTCCGAGATTGTAGGATTAGGAACAGTACCCGATATACCCATAAGAGGACTTGTAGGCGAATTCGTCAGAAATTACATAAATAATCAAAAGAATTCACACAATGACGACAACTTACTGCTGATTAAATCTGAGCCGGATGAAGTTCCAATGATTATTGGCGATTAATAACGTTATTTGCATAAAAATCTATCAGATTCCAATCCATCAGATTTCCAAAGAAAACCATATGTCTTTAGTTGTTCTTATTTCAAGACTTGAAACAAAACATATTATGTTATTATCATTTCTTATTAAAAACCGACTCTACGCTTCTATTGCGTTTCTTAAGAAATAAAATATAATTTTGTATGTAAAACATTGTAAAAACATTCAGTTAAAGAAGTTTAAAAAAATATCAGAGATCAGTTTTCTCAATATTCTTCCTCAAGTTATTCCATTGCCCATTCTACACGATCTATTCCCAGTATATTCATTTTTTTCACTGTCAGGTAAGTTACAACCTGCCGTCATACGTAGCCGTTAATGATGATACACTGATGATACGCATTCTTTTTTAGGTGGACCGAGTATTTTGTGTGGTATTTATGAGAGTGTCGCGTGTTCTCGCGCGCTGATATCGAATGCGAAATTTTTCTCTCAGCACACCTCTAAAGTCACGAATGTTACGAAGGTAACTTGAAAAGACAAAGTACATAAAACACTTTCAATATTTATCGATAAAATGCTTTGGATAGATAGGTAGATATTTATATTTATTGACTCCTCTAAAGATTGCAATTTAAAACGCTTTGAATATTTATTTTATCAATAAAACACTTTGAATATTTATTAAACTGTCTACGCAGTGTGGAATTGTCAAACCGTTCCTACTTTCTTTTGCATTGGCTAAACCTCGATGAGGTTTCAATCAATAGACGTAGAGTAATTATCGTCTCGACTTACATACCGCCAATGATAACGTCAAATTTTTCTTATGTTTTAGCGTAACGGACTTGTTAAACTTCGAGTTCGGTGTTGTCGAAATGGTAATAGTGACCGGCGAAGAGGGAAAAGTGAAAAAAGAGAAAGCACAAGAAGGACAAGTGAAAGAAGAGATAAAAGAGCAAGTATCAGAAGAGACGAACACGGAGATAGAATTGATTCCACAAATTGTATCCAAGAAGACTGAATCGAAGGCTAAAAGAACGGTGGAGTGCGACCACTGTCACCGCAAGTTCTTGAAGAAGAGCAACCTCGCCACGCACATGAAGCAGCACAGGTACCAGTGCCCCGACTGTGTGAGAAGTTTCAGCCGCCGGCCTTACCTGATCGCCCACATCGAGAAGCACCACATGGAGCAGGTGTACGAATGCAGCAAGTGCAATTACAAGAGCAACAACAAGGGCACTCTGAAGAATCACTACATACGGCTGCACACGAGCAATTTCGACTACGCGTGTCACATATGCGGCAAGCAGTTCAAGATCAAAAAGACTCTGAATCACCACGTGAAGCAGAACCACAGCGAAGTTGCCCCGCCGATCGTGTGCGACGTGTGCGGCCACTTGTGCAAAAACCTCCACGCGCTCAAGGCGCACATAAAATACAAGCACGACAAGCCGGCGTTCACCTGTCGGATATGTCGACGGGGCATGACCACGCAGGAGAATCTCGACCAGCATCTCATGTGGCACGAGACCAAGGAAAAGGTGCTGTGTTCGTCCTGCGGCAAGAGGTTCCGCCGCCGTGATCTCGACTCGCACATGAGAGTGCACACGGGGGTGAAGCCGTTCCCGTGTCCCGTTTGCAGCAAGACGTTTCGACGTCTAACCACGCAGGAGCAACACGTGTTGATCCACACCGGGAAGAGGCCCTACATCTGCGATATTTGCGGCAAGGCGTTCGCCCAAAAGCCCGGTTTGATATGTCACAGAAAGAGACACCCGGGCCCGCTGCCTCCCTTACCTGTAATTTCTATCAAGAACATTGTCACGGAGTTCACGAAGGAGTACGCGACGAAAAAGGCGGATATCAAGACCGAATGAACAATTCGACACGCATAGCAGTGTATTTTTTAAATCTCTCGCTGTGAAGTGATTTTGATTGTCAGTGTTTTATCATTCCTCTGACTAAATGACGGCCAAATTATGCTTTGCATTTTTTTATATAGGCGTTTGCTGCCATCAACTTTTTAAATTAATGTTCGAATTTGTTTCGTTCAAATCTCAGTGGAAGATTTAAATGAAAGAATCGAAAAGATTGTGTCAATAAATTAATAAAACACGAACAATCTGTACATATTGGCTCGTTCTTGAAACCCTGATTTATCTTTTCACAAGCTTGTTTATTTCTTTTGCGAATAACTCGAATTTCTAATTTGAGAATGAATAAAAGATTTCATTTTGAATACTTCGTGAGTGTGCGTAAACAATTTAGAGACTTATCATAAAACTTATCATGCATACCAGGCCAAAAGTCTTACAAGGAAATTGCTTTTCTAGATTAGTATTTTATCTAGACGCGCGCATGTACATTTATACGTCCTCTCAAGTTCAAATGTCGTTGCAATTTTTCTGATACATATCTTTTCACTCGATTGTATATCATCAATCTACACACGCAGTTTTCATAGAAAAATGTTGCGAACAATTTTGATATTTGCCATACGACAAGGGAGTGTACAAAGAAAAGGGTAGGTAGCTTCAGAAAGAGTAAAAAAACTGCAAATTAAGAAAAAATTTCTTGATTATGTTGTCTTTTGAAAGTTCTTATCGCGAGACGTGTTATTTCAGACAACGAAGGGGCAAGTCGCGCTGTGTGCATCAGTGCGTCAAGTGCGGAGCCGTCTTCTGTCACACGCGAAAGCTCGTGGAGCACCTGAAGAATCTGCACAACATCGACCGAGCCTTCAGCTGCGACGAGTGCAGCAAGACGTTTCGCAGTCCGATGAACATAAGACGTCACAAGCTGATTCACACGGGCGAGAAGATGTTCGTGTGCGATCTCTGCGACTACCGTACCAATCAGAAGTCCAACCTGGAGTGCCATCGTCGCCGGCACGCCAAAGATTACTTCTTCAAGTGCGAGAAGTGCGACAAGGGCTTCTTTTACAAGACCGAGTACCTGGACCATCAGATCGCGCACACGAACAAGATACTGTATCGGTGCGAGCACTGTCCGCGACACTATCTGCACAAGAAGAACCTGCTGGTGCACGTGATGTCGCATCACGCCGACAAGCAGAGGAGCGTGAAAACGAAGTACGCGTGCAAGTTCTGCTCGGAGAGATTCGTGTACAAGAGACTGATGGAGAATCACGTGAAGAACCGGCACGGGATCGCGGCCGCGCGAACGAAGCATCTGTGCGACCAGTGCGGCGCGGTATTGTCATCGATGAGTCGACTGCTGGCGCACAAGCGCAGCCACACGGGTGAGAAGATCTTCGAGTGCGACGCGTGCAAGCTAAAGTTCGCCAGCAAACAGAACCTGACCATTCACAAGCGCACGCACACCGAGGAGAAGCCGCACGTGTGCCAGCAGTGCGACGCGAGTTTCGCGCAGAGAACGACGTTCGTGCTGCATCAGCGTTCCCACACGGGAGAACGACCCTACAAGTGCGCGCACTGCGACAAGGGATTCGTGTCCAATACTCTGCTCAAGAAGCATCAAAAAGTTCACGAGAAAGTAACCGATAGGAAATAGCGCACTCGACACATACTGGTAGAATCTAATCTTTGTCTTGAGGTTTGTAGTTTTGAAATTGTAATATTTCTATTTTTTTTTTTTTTTTTTTATAATACGTGAGCACGTTGAATATTCAACAACATTTAACACTTGGTTCTGATAATGGTTTTTTTTTTTTTTTTTAATTTATTTTATTAACTCAGCTTTTTTTTTTTTTTTGCAAATGTAGTGTTACACCTGTCTCGATCATTGCAGCAAATGGACGGACGACGATCAACTCATCGATATTGCCAATTTGAAAACCGAAAACGAAGACCCGCCACCGGACGCCGTCGGAAAAAGGTGAGTTGGATATCATTTGTACACTGAAAAAAAGGTTTGCTAGGAAAAATTAACTTTCTATCACCTAGAACGATGTTTCGAATAATTACAGATCCAACGATAGCAAGAATATCGCAAGATGCAAAGTGTGCCGGAAGAAGTTTGAGTGCATCACCGAACGCGCATCTGAGAACAACTCACAATGTTCATCGACCGTTCACGTGCGAGACCTAAAAGAATTACCGCAAGAAACATTTGCTACGCGTGAAGCAGTTGTACTGGTCGAAAACGATGTCCTGCGACAAATGTTACATGCAGAAGACGTTGGTGGATCTCAAAATCCATCAAAACTTGCACAGTACATCTGTGAAACGTGCGACAAAAGTGTTTTCCGTTATCTATTGAAAAAGTGCGTACAACCGGTAAATATGTTCGTCCATGTTCTGCAATCGATTTAACAATATAAATAATAAAAAAAATACAAGTAATGATAAAAAATATTTTTAATATTTGTGCAGTTGCTTTCAATCCTAAGCAATTGCCAAGTAAACCGAATTTCGTATTTTGAAACGAAGTACTAATTGCGACATGCAACGTCATCCGTCGATGTTCCAAAGTACAATATTTATTATTTATTTTTCAATTTTTTTAACACACGCACGTAATAATGTTTTTTTTCTATTTTTTAATTTAAAAAAGTGACATCATTTAATACAAAAAGAGTTACTTTTACGTAATGTAAAGCGTAGCAAAACATCGATATCAAAATAAGTGTAACATTCTTTCTTCACATTAGATATCAAAAGAACATTCTTCTTCACATCTTAAAAAAAAAAAAAAAAACCAGTATTAACGCAAGTGAGAAGTGGACTCGTCAGTAAAAGAACAAAATTGACGTAGGATCTTCGACTCGAAAGTCAACTCCTTGCTCGTGCATTTTCCGATCGTACTGATAATTAATGTCGTGCAATATAGCGCGATTTTGAATGTTAATGTTTCGTGGCTTCATGTGTATCGTCTTAAAGCCTATAATTCATACGGTTGTATTTGTTTAGTTAAGCGATATTATCACGTGTGTGTTAAAACTTACGAGTTTTGTGCTCGGCTTGAAGCTGACATATCTCGCGCAGGGTCTCGAGACTTCTTACAATCCCGTCGTATTGCAATCTGGTCAAACGTTTGCAACGCGTCAACATGGACACCAGCAAATCGTCAAGTGACTCGCGATTGTTTCTAAGTTGCAGCATAACTTCGTCTACGAGAAAAAGAGTCTTTTCACTCGAAGGAATGTTAGTATTTTTTCTAAGGATAATTTAATTGATTTAAAAAAAAAAAGAGTTGTGAAACTCAAAGTCTTGTGTAAAAACACTTCGATTACACACACACACACACACATATGTACTTTGACGCTTCGAGAAGCTCGAGAGAAAGATGTTTGAAAGTTTGTAAAATACCTAATGTGTTTGTGTACTGAGTGATTAGTAGATTAATTGTGCTTCGGAAGTTGCGGGATCTGCTCTGATCCCACACGTGTCCGCTGCACATGTGAAACTTGGCCAGAGGAACGCTGGGCAGTAAGAGGTAACACATATCCTCGAAATGCGAGATATTCACTGAAAATCAAACTTGAAAAGCTAAATGGCGCGACAATTCACACAAGTTTGCGGAAAATCGCGATCAAATATTTGCGAAATTTAATTCTACGCTTCCAATTGCATTTCCTTGACTCGCGAAAAATTGTAAAGCGATACAAGCCTTGGAAAATGTAAAAGAGAAACAAATTCAAAGAGAGGGAGACTATAGATAATCTCAACAAGCGCAACATTCAATTATACCTATGGTATAGGACACCGTCAGATCGGGACAAGCGCCCACCAAGTTGCGCCAGGCAGCGTCCGCCACCGTGTGCTGCCTGGAATCCGAATCTCGTATGGACACGTACAGATGCGTCAGCGTTTTCGGCGCCCCGCTCGCGAGAGCGTTTAAAGCGTGATTCGACAAAGCCGGATAGTCTAATTTCAACAGAGTCAGCGCGTGAAACCGGCCGAGCAATCGTAAATATCTGTGAGATGAAATGTTATTATACATGTTGATAAATGTGATAAGATAAATGTTGTTATAAACGTAAATTCATGTACAAGGCGTTAATTGTAAGTCATACGCTTTCTAATGCGGTCTTTCAACGTACTTTGGATTGTCGTAAGGAGCTTGCCACTCTCTGAAAGCACCGCGCAGATCCAGAGAGACCAAATGCTCGCCCGATCCCTTCGCGATTGTTCCCAATAGTCGCAGAACATCGGTAATGCCGAAGTCGGCGTTCAATAAGCTCAGGACCTCAAGACCACGTTGACCGCTGTGCGAAAAAAAAGAGAATTGGGTCAACATGAATGATTTCCTTCTCGACGAGATTGGTCAGAAAGGATTGCAAACAGATTGATTACCGCAGAAAACTCGCCAGCGCGCCGAGCAGCACTCCTCTGTTGCCCCATTTGTAGCCGAAGACCCAGTTTGTTAACGTCAACTGCCGCAGCTGCACATCCTTGGCTCGTATGATCGCGAGAAAATCAGCGCCAGCCTCGGCCTGTGTGTTACGCACGACTCTGCACTGTCTCGGCAGGATGTACGGCCGCGAAAAAGCGAGCTCCAGACTGTGCATATGTTGTCCATATTTCACCTATACCATTTAGTTGCTTTAAATTTATTTACAAATTTAGATTTTAATGACTGGACATTTATTAGAGAAATAAGTAAAACAAAGTATTTAAAGAGTTAGGAGCTAATATATTTAAAAACATTGAGAATATATTGTTATGTTTAATATTCATATATCTAGCAACTATTTCTTTAATAAAGTCCATAATCCCTTAGGACATTTATCTTACATAGATGAGATCTGTTTGATTTCTTGTGTGATTTATGAAAAAAAAAAAAAACATCTTGTCGCAAAACTTATTCTAAGAAGCAATTCTCTTACGGCTAATTCTCCTGCCAGAGGAAAGTCACCACGTAGGTCGCGATCGATGAACACGGTGACAGATCGCCAGAGCACAGGTGAGGACAGTGTGCGATTCCATGATCGACAGACTTGACCGACGCTGACACGATCCGTGCGATTGAGATAACTGAATATTTGTGTCAATATCAGCTCCGGTAGCTGATCCCACATCTCCCGGCTTCAGCTTGGCTCGTCCTCATTTCTTCCAAGCGATCGTTGGCCTAAATACCTTCTGTTATTCGTAATTGCGTGCTGTCTTCTCTCTGTCTGCGTTGTCGAGTCGACCGCGATTGCCAAAGATGATGGATCGATTATCACGGATCAAGGTGAAGTGTGTTCCAAGAGTAAAAGAGTGAATATATTTACATGGTAATTTGCTGTTACTAGATTCATTTTCTTCACCCTTCAGCGTTTTATGTTAATTGCTTATTTCCACTTACTTTAAAAAAAAAAAGATAAATATAAATCTGTTCTGTCTTTTTTTTACAGTAAGAGCAATTCTTCGCTCATTTATGTAGAAAATCTAACGAGATAAAATATTAGTAAAGAGGATTAAATTTATTAATAATTATTTAGATTTAAATTTATAGTAATTAAATAATTTAAATTTGATATATAATTATAAAATTACTTATATAATTATCTAAATAAGTATTTGTATAATTATTTAGAGCCATTGTTTAAAAATCATTAGAGCAATTGTACAATTTTTATTGTTTTAAATGGTTAATGGCTTGAGTCTTAAATAAGTCAGAATTTATGACGAAAAATTACGCGAAACAGCCTACAATGCCGATTGATGTTATACTAGGATAACATGATGTGACAAGAGCTTCATTACCAGGAGAGTAGAGGGAAGAAGTGAACAAATTCGGCAGACAACTTCACGGTATTAGAGAGTTATAAGACGAAGAAAAAGGCAACTAAGCCGATGTTTTTCTCGATAAATTCCGACAGAAAAATTGAACCTTATTACCAGGATCATAGAAAGTGGTGAGTCTCGTTTGTATTACGCGTCAACACACAAAGAAAATGTATCTGATAAGGACTACCAAGGTCAGCGGGTTATCTCGTAAGTTTCCCGCTTCTCCCACACACACTCCGGATGTGTGGATCTATGGATCGCCAGTTCACATATAATCCGGAACGCAACTGAAAAAGTCAGTTTACATTTTAATGCGTATACGTTTCGACGCTTTTCCCGCCGACAAAGTGCCTTCGATCGATCATGCCACGACAACGCTATTTACGAAATTCTAATTGAGAGACCGTTCCGGATTACTTACGTGGCTCATTGTATGCAAATCAAGAACAAGACCTCTGTATACGTCGTGCGCGACAGAATACAAATTTGTTTAGACGTTCGAGCGAGAAATGATGCTCAGTAAGTTGAGCGCGCGGCTACGATGCGCCGGAAGGAAACTGTTTTTGAGCTGCGACGCGACTTCCGTCGACTTGAAGCACGTCCGACAGATCCACTTCACGTATTTTCCGAGCAACAGGCGAAATGTCGCCGGTAAGTCAAATGTTTTGAAGATACTAGCGTTGTATCATTGAAATACTGAAAGTGAGAAGACAATCAGCAAACATAAACAACATACACACACCGGGTTAAAGTTTTAATACAAGATCAATTTTCTCTTCCCTGTTTTGTGTAAAGAATATGTATATCAGCATTCATTTCGTTTATCTCTTGTTTCTCAGAAAGAAATTCTTCAATTGACAAACAATGTACACAGTGTCACCTCACTATTTGAATTTATACCTGTTTATATTTGTTTTTAATTCACATTTGCGCTATGTCATATGTAAGAGAACTGTGTTTTTCAGGTGAAACTCAGAAGTTGAACATGTATCAAGCTATAAATCATGGACTTGCTCTAGCTTTGGAAAATGATCCACGCACAGGTGATAATTTACAAGCTGTTGATATACTCTCTTCTTGGAATGTTTGATAAGACTATCTCTTATTTCGGTATATATACACAATATCTCAGTATTTTCGTATAATTTTAAAACTGCTTATTTACGACATGATTTTTGTAGATATAAATTTACTGCATCTAAGTTTTCTAATAGTTCTTTTAAAGTCACATTAAGAAAAACATTTCTCTAAGTTGTTAACACACATACACAAACTTTTGTAAGATTACATTTGTCAAAGTAACTTTCCCCGTGCATCTTTTTCAATTCTAATTCTTTGCAAAAGAAAATTTACATTTTCTGAAATAATATAAAAATCCTTTTAACTAACGCAATCTGTTTCGCGTTTATAGTGATATTTGGCGAGGACGTGGCATTCGGAGGTGTTTTCCGTTGCACGGTGGACCTGAAGAATCGTTTCGGCACCGATCGCGTTTTCAACACGCCTCTCTGCGAGCAGGGGATCGTCGGCTTCGGAATCGGTCTGGCCAACATGGGAGTAACGGCGATTGCCGAAATACAATTCGCGGATTACATTTTCCCCGCCTTCGACCAGGTGCGCTTGTTCATTATTTATTGTGCGAGCACCGAATATAACAAACGATACGTAATTACATGTTGCACCATGTCAGAAAACGCACGCAATTATTTATTATTTTATCCGCAGTTGGTAAACGAAGCAGCCAAGATGAGATATCGTAGCGGCGGCATGTTTGACTGCGGCAAACTTACGGTTCGCGCACCTTGCGGAGCTGTCGGCCACGGTGGCCTTTACCACTCACAAAGCCCGGAAGCTTACTTCGCGCACACACCTGGTTTGAAGGTTCGTGCAAAGTTCTTTATTTTTTTCTTTAACAGATATAATTTATAAAAAGCCATTCTCTTCCTGTTGGCCGCAATTAAATCTCAATCTTGGGGTTAAGATAAAAAAAAACCAGTTCTTTATTATAACGAACAATTTCGTAACAAGGGCTAAGAAGGCCGCGCAAACTCGCGCGAAAGCTACGTCAAAGTCATGAAATTTATTACGAATTCGATACAATCGTCGTGCCGTTTAAAATACTTTGTTTTATATATGCGCTACGAAAAAAACAAACAATACAATTACATGTCAAGTATTTTTTAATTAATAGTTGTTGTATCTTTAATCTTCTGTCGGGTGTAAATGCACGGAAGTTTTACCACCGAATTTTTTTTATCGCCGAAAAACATTCTTCGGTATTTCCGCGATATTCCTCGCCGTCCGTGAGTTCGCGCAACTTCCACAAATTCCATGAATATTGTACGACGTGTACGCTCCGCGTATGCATGAAGAAAGTTTAGCTCGCGCGCACACTACACCAGCGCGCTATCGCACATCGGGCAGGATTGCGAGAGAGGAGCGTGTCGCGTAATATCGTCGATCTTTTCCCTTCCCCCGAAGCCGATCAATTTCACGGTTCTCGTGAAGCGCGCGCTGTCGACGGCTTCTCGCCAATTATATTCGAGATCGCGTGAAAATCGTGAAAATCGATCGCGGAAGAAAAAGATCGCGCGATTTTCTGATCTACATAGAAAAAATCCTTGTTTTGTTTTTCTTCAGATCGTCGTGCCGCGCGGAGCGGCGCACGCCAAGGGTCTGCTGCTGAGCTGCATAGACGAGCCAGATCCCTGTATCATGTTCGAGCCGAAAGTGCTTTATCGCACGGCGATCGACGAGGTGCCCTTGGAACGCTACAAGATCGAAATCGGCAAAGCTGAAGTTGTGAGGGAAGGTCAGTTCCAAGCAGTGCTCAGATATATCGTAAGATTTTTTTCGCATTGTATAATCAAAATATATATCAAGTTCCTTCCAATTTATTTCTGTTCTCTCGCGAACTCTTCAACGTAGTAAATTTATAATTAGATCTGTGCCCGGATATATTATATTGCAATACACGCTCGAATCGAGGAAAAATGCGGAAACGATTACGCACACGTGATGAGTTGAGTATTCGATTGTAAAATTATCCTTGACGATGTGTGAAATGCATAATGCACGCTCGCTCTTTGCACTCGTGGTGGTTAAACGCACGCCCGCGATGAAAATAACGCGTGGCAAAAAGCGTTTTATTCAAAGTCGTAGAAAGTAAAACTATTTTCATCGCGTGTGCGCGCGAATGTAAACTATTACCGAGCGTAATCGTCCTTCCATTATCCAATCGGTGATCGGCGTCGAGAGCTCGAGGAGGCTGTCTCGCCGATGACCGGTCCTGAAACAGGATGCGCCAGGACGACTATGTTATGCGTACACACACATACATTTCGTTTTCTCGTGTGCAGGTGACGCCGTGACTCTCGTCGGCTGGGGCACTCAGGTGCACGTACTGCTGGAGGTGGCCGATCTAGTCCGGGAGCAGCTCGACGTATCCTGCGAGGTGATAGACCTCATTTCCATCCTACCTTGGGACGCGGAACTGGTGTGCGAGGTGGGCAGTTACACATTTCTCTCTCGCGTTTATTACGAGCGTTTCCTTGAGAAATACGAGAAATCGGTATTCGCAATCGCGGACTCTCTCTTTCTCTCTCTGAGAGGCGATTATTATCGTTTCTCGCCTTTTTCGTTCGTACGATATAAAAACGTATAGAGTCGGCGCGACCAAATTTTTTTCAAGAAAAATGTGAAAACACAACACGACGATTTTCGCAGTTCAAGAAAATGATCATCTTGCTAGAGCGTCTCCTTCGCGCTATTTGCACGAGCTTTCGGTTCGGACGGCGCGAAAGAATATCGCGCGTGTTGTTGGTCGTCTTCTCTTGTATAAATATCGGACGTCGCGTCCGATGAAAAGCGGTCGGAGTCGTGCGCGCACACTCTTCCTTCGGGTTACGATAGCACGAATCGACGCTAATATCGCGCTGATTTATGCTAATCGATCTCTGGTCGCTTAATGATATGCCGCGATCGTACACGTATGCACTTGCACGCGCGCGCGGCTCTTATACAAACCACCGTTGATATTATACCGCAAATGTGCGCGCAACACACACAGACACGGGGACGACGAGAAGTGAGCGTAATTGGAAACCCGTTTCGCCGCAATTTCGATACAGTCGCGCGGCGGATTCGCCGTTCTGTCTGCCGCGGTAGTTTCGCAAGGAGAGACGCGACCGCGGAAAGAACAGAAGTTCGTGAGACTCGCGCGGGAGTAATCGTCGACGACGAAAGCGGAGCAATGAGAGCTCGCTGCTTGTCTCGTCATGATCGTGAAGAGTCAACGAATTCACAAGAGAATTCATTAAACTTTGAATTAACTTCGCGGTCAGGAGATTGATGCCGTTGACAGCGTCTAGATCTTGAATTGTCAATCGATTTGAAAAAATCGCGGAGAGTCGCAGACTTTCCGCGCGTGGTGGTATCCACCTCAAAAGACTCCCTGAAAGTCGCAGGGAAGGTCGCAGAGCCTATGTCGACTCGAAAATGTCATACGAACCAGTATCGACGTTCAGTCACGCTCACTTATCCAGTTACTTTTGTTAATAATTTACAACGGACACACACATACGCACGGAGAGGGGTTTTTACACGCGTTTTTACATCGAACCGCCTTGTTGTTGTTGTTGTTGTCGCCTCTGGATACGTTGTCGATCGCTCACGTATGTGTGTATGCGCTTGATAGCCGTTACAAAATGGCTTGTGCCGCGTCGTCGTCGTCGTGTTAATACGTCCACTTAGCATCCGGCCGTTACACAAGTTATTATACCCGCAACAATATATAGGACGAAGCATAAATCAGCATGCACAAATTAAACCGAACACCCGATAATAAATTACCGTGCATGATATGTGCGTAATGTTACAGTCGGCGAAGAAAACCGGACGCCTTGTTATCGCCCACGAAGCGCCGATGACGAACGGATTTGGAGCGGAAATAGCGGCGACCGTGCAGGTAAAAAGACAAAGAATTTTGTTTTCTTTGCGCAACAGAAAGAGAGAGAGAAATTTATAGCTTGGAGGTCGAAGCAACAACAAAAAAAGATCCCCATTGCGCAAGTAGAAAGTAATATACAGACCGAGAGAGAAACACGCAACAACCTCATAGATGTAGACGCGATCCCGATGTCTGAGCCAGCGCTAAATCGAGAGTGTCTCTTTCTCTCTCTCCGGCACTTGAGATATAACATCACGTGAGATGATAACGTTACATTACCGGACACTCGAAACCGGTTTCCAAAGTGTTTTAACGTCGCGCCTCTCTCGAATCTCCTTCAGTTCAGATTATAATTCACGTTAATTGATTAATTGATCACTCTTATTATGCAAATTAGAGAGCGAGAGACTCGTAATCAGGCGCTGCGAATCAATTGAGCTAATCGTAAATTTATGAATTGTGTCTCTTTCTCTTTTGTGTGCGAATGCACACGTTCAGGCGGAGTGTTTCCTGCATTTGGAGGCGCCAGTTCGACGAGTCACCGGATGGGACTGCCCGTTCCCGCACATCTTCGAGCAGTTCTATCTGCCGGACAAATGGCGTTGCTTCGCGGTCGTCAGGGATATCCTCAACTACTGAGAGTCGCAGACAACAGAAACAATTTTACATTTCGACTGTTTATCTTCATCGATTAATAAAAAACAAAAGAAAGCGAAATAGAATTTTTGATGGCTGCTGCGTGGAGCAGAATTTTTCTTTTTTTTTTTTTTTTTTTTTTAACGCACATAGAACTCGCACAAGCGTTGTCACACTTCCTTTCATGCACAACATCCGTGTCCTTGACCTAGTTCTTTTTTATCGCAACTCGCATAAATATCCAATGTATCCTCTGTCTAAATTAATAACAAGCGTGAAAGATGATACAAATCGTTGCCGGCGGCAATAACGCCGCTCGACCATCGGATAAATATTCGCAATCGGGATGGATCGTCATAGGTATCTCCGTTCTTTTTTTTTTTTTTCGACGATAATTCAGGTCAAGTCCTTCTTTTATTAATAAAATTGCGCGCCATGGCAATGTAATATCTCAACCAAGGTTTCAGTCGCAGGTGCTGTCCTTTCCAGTCTAAACCTTTAGATCGCCGTGTTCCGCTTGTCAAAACGTAAGTTCTTGAATAACAGCGCGAAGACGATTCTTTCTTCTTCTCTCTCTCTTTCTCTGTCTTGTAAAAAACAAAGAGATGTCAAACTGGTGCAAACTTACAAGTATCATATCTTTTTTTCTTTCTATACATTTGTACGTAATTACATTCGCTTGTTTTCAATTGACATTTGACTTCAACGTTATTTCAGGCAGAGTGTGCAAAAAGAAATGTGCGGATTCGTTTGTTGTCATGACGCAAGGACAAGCAAATTTAAAGAAAGGGAAGTTGCGTGTACGTGTGTGTGTGCACGCGCGCGCGAGATTGCGCGCTTATGGCATATTTTGTAATTTGAAAGGGAAATCACATTCTTTCACTGTATATATATTATGATACGTGAAAGTTGGCAGCGGTACACGCACACACAGACGAGGCGCGATCGGAGAACAAGAGAGAGAGAGAGAGAAGAAAATAGCGAAGAGAGAGGGAGAGACCCGACGAAGCGGCGTGGAAGAGAGACGGAGAGCCTCACAGTCGTCGCCGCCGCCGCCGCTACCGCCGCCGCGAAGCATAGACTATATTGAAGGTCGACGAGTTACCTTTTTATTAGTCGATTTTTGCGAGAATAGAGCAACGGCTTTTACACGCTAACATATGGCGCCGATGCGCTCGCGGACATCGGGGGCTCGGTGGTTTTCACTCTCCTCGAGCCGACGATCCTCGCGAATCGATGCTCCTCCGCGGAGCGGAGATGAAACGCGCGAATCAGAAATTCATTAGATTTTCATTAATAGCTTCGCGCGGCGAAGCCCGACACGAGCAACGCGCGTGTTATTCTGTTGCAATACGGTATTATATAAATAGACATTTACTTTTCAAATTTTGCACACACGTATAAAAGTCGACTCTTTCTCGACACGTTCCGTCAATAATCACACACGTTCGAGCGGTTGCATTAATGAACCTGTCATTGTCTCCGCGTTGAGTTGCGTTTTGATTGCTTTGTCATTGATTAACAATTAACAAAAATTGAACGCGCGCTTGTTGTGTCTCTATTGGTTTCACTTCGTAAACAATGTGCGCATATATATCGACATATTCTGACTGTTCCCCGACGCGTGACTCTTTAAAAAAGATAAAATATATAACGCACGCGAAATTATCTCCATGTGACACGAGGTTTATTTATAACTCGACAAACTTTGGCATTATTTTTGTTTGATTTCTCCGATCGATCGATCGATTGATTAGATAACGTCTCGCGTCAATTGCGGCACGCAAACGAGGGGCCAAATTAAATATTGGTATTTTTATCTCGATATTGTGTTCGGATAAACGCAACGCGAAAAATAATCTTTCGACTGCGGGGCGACATTGAGAGCGAGCAAGAGAGCGACCTCGCAGTCGGTCAAAACACGCGCCCACACACACGCGCGCACGCGCACACACATATACACACACATACACACACATGTTATTATTGAATTTCTGAAATTTAACAGCTGTGCTCTTATCTTATCAAAAATGTAATGTTGTTTACCGAGTGACGCCAAACGGGAGGAATTACATCAATGTTCAAAACGAGCAAGCGTGTGTTGAATATTTTACGCAACTTTGTGGCAAATAATTTAATCGCCATGTGCGTGTGTATTTGTAATTTGCGATACTCTCTCGCGGTGTCGCGCGCGCGTTAATTACCGATTGCGCGGCGGTGAAATTTTCAAACGCGATATATCAAACACAACCGACGACGATTTTCGATCGTAGCTGTTGATGTTTCACTCATTTGAAATGCACGTAACGAAACACACAAAGGAAAATAGAAGTCGAACGTGAAGAGATTTAAAGACGATCGCTTTTTGTATATATTTCTCCACGTTGAAGATTTAAATGAATTTTTCTCGCAACGCGCGCGCCGATGTTAAAATACGACGCAATTTCTGGTGCAACGCCCCGAGGGCTTCTTCCTTACGAGCGCACGCAATATAACAAAGTTGCAACCGCAATTAACGCGTCGTTCTATTCGAACATACGCGTGTGTGCGCACACACACACCTGCAACACCGCGAAGGCGCGTTTTCATCCATCGCGGCGAATAAATAACCAAACAAACAATAGCGAGAATTTTCAGAACAAGACGTTCAAAGCGGACAACAGCGGCGAGTTGTCCGCGATTAGATTACGCGGTTAAGAAGATAATGCGTGCACGTTCCGACAAATACTCTCACGATAAATCAATCGCTTGACCTATATATTTACATTAACGCTTTATGTTGTTGTGTGCGCGCGTAAACTGAAACTTTATTGCGGCGAGCGGATTTATTGTCGCGCGATGAAACTTAGCAAAGCGAAAAATTGACCGAAGCGATTACGAGTCGAGAGATAGAGATAGAGAGAGAGAACGGAATTGTTTCCGTCCACCAGAGATTCGCACTGACATTCTAGTTTTCTCAATCGAGAACGAACGATAATTACCGTGAACGATAATTACTGTGTCAGCACAAAACACATCGACATCGCTCACGCCCTGTTTACGTGATCCGACGTGAAACTTCGCTAATGTTACAAACAATTATAACATTCGAACGATCGCTCTCTGTGTTTTTGTTTTCTTCGCGTGATAAGCGCGTGCGCGATCGCTCTTCAAAAGCTGAAAAACATTTTTATTTACTAATTACAGAGAAACAATATCTTCGCTCATGCACGCAGGATGTAACTTTTAATTTTGTACGAGTACGTGATGCTCGTAAAAAGGAGATTTCTCGAGCGAACATCATCGGCAACCTGAATGCGCGGAATCGGAGCTGTTCCGCCGACACCACAACGTGGCGTCTCTTTGGAGAAGAGCAAAGGTTGTTGACTCACGCGGATAGCATGTGAGGCAGGACTGGGGAGAAGCAAAAGGCGCGGCTCTTCCTCGCGAAGCGAGGTTCTTCTGCGTCTCATCTCAATCGGCCGCTTTTACCAACAGATTGCAGTTTCCACGACGAGATAGAGAGAGAAAGAGGATGACGCGGTATATCATTACGCGACTCGTCGGGGAAGATAAAGCGGGTACGCGATGTTGAACACGGTCAACGCGCGATGCAATAGATTAATATAATTATTGTGCCACACATTCTTCCTCAAGAAAGCGGCAAATTAATTCGTTTGCGTCCATCAGCCGATCTTTGCCAACGTCCGGGCTGATGGTTTCACGGCTGAGAACGTGTTTGCGACTTTCCCGCCGCGGTCGATATTTTCGAAACAACAATAAGATTGTTTTTAATATTGCGTTTACACAACAATAAAACTACGTGAACGCGCACAAAACACATATTGGAAATATTGATTTAATAAACAGAAAAATAACGCTTTCTCGCGCAACGCATCGCAACGTAATATATCGTTTTGTATTCGTATAAGCAAATTTACGTCGAAAAATTGTTTTCGAACGCGCGCACTCTTCTGTATGTTATTGACCGTTCTTTCTCGTTATTGTTTGTAATAACGGAAATAACAATCTGGGTAACGTAAAAACACAACCGAGGAATATTATTATAGCGCGGTAAGTGCGAATCGCGGCGTTGCTCAAGCATCGGTTCGAAAGGAAAGCTAATTGTGTCTATAAACGATGTCCCTCTCTCTCTCTCTCTCTTTCTATTTCTTTCTGAGGCTACTCGAAGTGCCTAATCAACATTTAACGCAATTATTGGTACGTTTGCGCGTTATTATCTCCGCGTAATACAATGTAACGTAATCTGGCGCGCGCAGCTGGTACGCATTATGCAGAAAAAGAATGCGCGCGCGAGTTTCTGGAGCGTGAAAATTATTAATTAAGAAAGGTTTTACAAAATGCTCCGAGTTTTCGCGCGTTATAACTGAAAACTATTTCTTTTGACGGCGCATTAGCGCGGAAAATAAAGAAATAAAATAAAAACAATTACACGTACGCTGCGCGTGTGTGTATATGTATGTATGTACATGTGAATCATATCCTGTCTTTGAGAGATTATCCTGAAATTCAACGTTCAAAATGGTTTTCAAAACCTAATATGTTTATCAAATGTAGTAGCAGAATATTCTAGAATCGATTTGTTTTTGAAAGAAATACGAGAGAAAAAACAAATTAACAAATTGACGACAAGTAAACCAATAAATTGAAGAGAAATATAAGAGATATATGAGAAAAGAATTATAAGAAATATAAAAAAAAATATTAGAGATAGCAATATAAAATAATAATATTAATATTAATATTAATAAGTGTTAAGAAATATGATATATTAAATTATTTTGTATGTGTGTGTGTATATGTACGTGTATTTTTTCTATCTCTCGTTTCGTTTTCTATAAACGATTTCGTATGGAGAATTCGATATCCGCGTCAGTCACGTGTAAACAGTCACTTGTGTGGCTTCGTGACCGTCACGGTCACCTCAGTGTTGTTTATTTCAAAGGTCTCGGCGGCAGTTATCGCGTGAAAAACAATTAACTTTAACGTTCAAACCAGTTTGTTGAATATCAATTTATTTATATACTCGACGTATCTGCGCGCTACATTGTTTTTTTCTTGAAATTATTGTTACATTGTGCGAAGACAGTGCGTCCGTGTCAAAACACGGATTATGAAAACGGAATGAGATCGTCCACTTTATTAATTTTAATGCGAGGAAACAAGGCGTGATTCTCATAGCACACGCCGATCTGCGCGGCGAGGGATATTCGAAAGGGTTGCCAAGAGAGAGCGCCCCCCGCGAAGAAGTTCAAGTTGGTAGCGCCTAAATTTCGCGCGCGCATTCGCGCCAACAACGACCGAGCAGTGTCCGCGACGGATCCGCCGGTTAATTGCGGACGTCTATTTCCTCGTCGCGCATCGTCGCCGCCGACGTTGACTTCGCCTCGAGTTCTCGCGCGTCCGATGACGAGAGAAACAGCGATCAACACACCGGAGCTGTTTCGCCGCGCCGATGGAAGTTCTCGGGTAATTTCGGGCAGACGGACAAGCGGCGCGGTGTGTGTGTAGCAGTGCGGGAGGGAGACGCGGGTGGGCGGGGGGTTGGTTACTCGGCATTCGGCTTGGCTCGGGTGGGGCGGCAGCCGCGCGAGACGGAACGGAACGAGGCGACGAGATTCTCGCAGTGCCGAACCCTGTTGTCGCCTCGTGTTGTTGTCGAGCGTGTTATTGTAATTTTTCCGTTTGTTTTAACAACCCGCGTCGCGCGTTCCCGTGTATTCTCAGCGCTTTACGCCGTGCGGCTAAGTTCGTGCCGTTCGCGATAGTAGTCGAGTGCAGTTCGCACCCCCGCGCCGCGCCGCGTGTGTTTCTCTTACCAGTACTCTGTGTGCGTCGGATCGTCTTTCGCGCGCGAGAGAAGTCCTCGCTTGATTTCTCGTGTGATATCTGCTGGTGCTCTCGTCCCGTTACCGCTTATAGAGCGCAAGACGGTAACGTCGTGCGACGAAGCCACGTGACCGACGCGAATAACCGGGTGTGCTTCCCTCGCGCGATCGTCGTCGTCGTCGTCGAGCAACCAACACACAGTGACTCTCGGATCATCCCGTTTCCTGAAAGAAGAAAAAAGAACGAGCATGGAAGACGGGCGTCGCGACAAAGCGCCGCATTTACCGGAAGCGCTGCAGCCCGCAATCCCGGAACACGCCACGAGGAGCAACGACGAGCTGGCGCCGGCGACGTCCGAGAAGACAACCAGATCATCGAGCGACCACCTCGCGCTGCAGTTCTCCGTGCCGCTGATGCAGGTGAGTTTACGTAATACAACGTTACATATACGTGACTCCTCCTCGCTCGAGAAAGAGAGAGAGAGCCAAACCCTCCTTCTACTTTGGCCCCTTTGGCGCGGCGCCGACGAGGGGGTGAGTCGGGAGAAAGTCGTTCAACCCTCTCACCGGAGATTGCGGCCGCCGGAGGTCGACACCCCGCCGCCGTTGGCCGGCGTATCGATCACGATCGATTCTCGCGGCCGACATCGCGTCGTACAAATCCAAAAATCGCGCAAAATTTGTTTTTTCTTCTTTTCGTTACGCTCGTGATGTTTACGTTCGGTCTCGCGTCCTTTGCACGTCTTCTACGCCGTCCTACATCGACTTTGCTCCACACGTCGCTCCGTTTTCGAATTGTGTTGCGTTTCGTACACAGTGTTTGGCACCGCGGGACTTCGTCGGCTGGTTGAAATCTCGTTACAAATTTATTTCTCGTGAAATAATATTCTCTCTCGCGCGTTTTCACTTTTACAAATTTATTTCTCGTGGAATAATATTCTCTCTCGCGCGATCTCAGCTCTTTTTAATGTGCCAGTACAACATTTGCACACTCGATATTTAGTCTCTCCCTCCCTCTCTCTCTCTTGGGGAATATTTTATTTTAATCTCGTGTTTAATGTAACGATATTGTTTAACAATATGGCGTCTCTTTTGTTTTGACTGTATTTAAACGAACGTATCGAATATTTAATCTCTCGGAAAATTAGATTATTTCGATCTTCTCATTGATTATTTAATAATATCAAGTTTCTTTTGTTTTTCGATTATATATTTAATGTGTTTAATATTTCATCTCTCTTTAATATCAAGTTTCTTTCGTTTGAACTGTGATTCGAGCCGGAATCACCGCTAGCTTCGCGAATTAAATTAATTATGAGAAAGAGAAAAAACCTAAAGTTGTTAACTTTATTGCTGAATAGTTAATTTCGTTTTTCACAAGCGGTGTTTTGATCGAATGTACGTGTGTGTATACACACGTAATGTAATTCCGTGATTCGAATTAGAAGGTCGAAAGGAAGGTCGAGAGAGGCCGTTGATTTGAAATGTGTGGTTCTCTAAAGTTTCGAGACTTTCGAGTGTGTGTGTGTGTGTGTGTGCGTACGCGATGCGATAATAACGAGCGCTATAAATTCCGTCGAAAACCTCTGTGTCGTTGGTATTTATACGCAGGTAAATAATGTTCTTAATTGAAGCGACACACACACACACACACATATACTATTTGTGTGTGGTCCGTATTTAATCTATAAATAGAATAGATGGTCACACTTTTATATATGAAGGGTTTCAAGAAAATTTCTCCGACATAAAACTCGGCAATATTTTTCGTTTCCTTTTGTCGACCGTGTTTTGATCGCGACTTCGAACAAACATTGCGTTTTCATCGATTTATCAACGAGAACGTGTTCTCGATAAGACTTTTACTTGCATTCTCTCTCGCAATTTCTTTCTGCACTAAAACTAACAGGTACTGATAATAAGAGAAAAATTAATTCGTGAAATGCATTGTTAGATAAAAGTAATTTATTACTTAATTGTAAGTAATTTATTAGTAAACTTATATATATTTTATATTAATACGGAAACGTTAGAAATATATTTCACGGTTATATCTTTTCTGTGAATTTCACGTAGAACGATTGTAATGTTTGCGCAGCGCGTTTGTTTGTTTTTCACGCGTTTATCTCGCAGATGTTCGAAGAGTTTTCGAAATCTCTGTCGCGTGCGTACACGTGTGTGTGTGTGTGTGTGTGTGTGTGTGTGTGTGTGTGTGTGTGTGGGCGCGCGCGCGCGCGCGCGAGAAAACCCTGGCAAGATAACCGGTAATTAGATAAGTCGGGAGGATCCGTCGTTCAGGATGTCGTCGTGCGAGCTCTCCGTCGAGGTTCGACCGACTTTAATTGCTCCTGTGAATCAAAATCAGTCTCGAAACACGGGAAATTCTCGAACCCCCTTCCTCGGGGGAAAAATACAAACGCATCAAATTTTGAGAAAAGAAACGAGATTTTGGACGTTTGCTAAAGAAAATAATTAACAACTAAATATTTGCATTCGTAAAATTAGAAACTCATTTAGAAATTAAAAAACAGTAGTAGAAAATAATTGAAGCACTGGGAATTGTTACGTTTAATATTTACAAATCTAATTACTTTTTCTTAATGAATATTCGCACTTTTCCTTAATAAAGTGTCTATTGTTGGGATGTTTATCTTATTCGAGGATCCAATTCGTAGAATTCGAGATAATATCGCGAAATTCATTCATTTTCGCGCTATCGACACATACGGTAGGTGACATATACATCATCCTCACACACTCTCTTCGAGTGTGAGTTAGAAAGAAGAGTTTCGTTTCTGTTTTATATCAAAACGTGGTTTTCCGCCGCGCGTGTGAGAATCGCGTGAGATTCGATCTCGCGAGAAGGGAAGCGAATGAAAAGCCCGGAGAATTTATAAGGAACGACACTTATTAAATTAGCATAACGGGTGCCTGATCGACGGCGCGACGTTGGCCAATCGGTGTTCCAGTATGTATTAATTTGCCGGGCAGTGTTTCAATGAAAGGTGGGACGTGGTTGGTCACGTGGTTCGTCACGCGGCATTGTCGTCGTCGTTGTCGCCGCGGGATATGATTTCTTTGTGTGTGTGTGTTTTAACTTGCGCATAATTGTACAATTATATACATATAGATATAAAATGCTATATTAAAATCGCAAGACCCGATCGCTTTACATACTCGCTCTCGCTTATTGAATTTCTGCACGCATGAATGCAAATATCATTTTGTACATATCGCCTGATATAGTTGATAGCTCTACAACGCGATACATCGTGTGTGTCGCGTTGTTAAATATTGCCCGCACGTTTATATATTGCAAGTTCGATTATTAATTCGCGCCTCGAGCGAAATCGCGCTGTCTTTTTCTCTCTCTCCGGTCGTATATGTATATTTAGAGCATGTAGTTTTTGCGACTGTGCGAGTTTACGTAATGAGTGACGGCGTTCGCATTTTTGCGGTCCGAGGTGGTAGGAGGTGGAAAGAAAGGGAGAGGATAAAGAAGAAATTATTTTTTTTTTCGCACGCGCGTTTTCGTTCGTTTTTAATTTCTAGCAGCTGAAACATTACGAGATAATTCCTCGATAAAAGCCGCGACATTTAATTCACATGCGCATGACAGGTGTTTCTCAAAATTCGTCGAATTAAACGTTTGACGTTATCGCGACATTTTTAAATGTTCTGAAAAGTTTTGCATGCACGTACGCTCTCGAAATGTAAGAAATAAATTGCACGCGATCGGAGAGAGAGAGAGAGAGAGAGAGAGAGAGAGAGAGAGAGAGAAGTCAGGCTCGATAAGATTATTTACTTACGTAATTAAAAAAATTAAAAAGAAGTGTAATCAGTGATATCTCATCAGCACATTCTTAAACTTTCACCGGACGATTCGTAGAACGACGATTCGTTTCTCGTTGTTAGATTTTTTTTTTTCGGATCTCTGCGACGGATTCCAAGGGAATAAATTTTTTGTAGACTCTTTCGCGCAATCGTTTTAATGGGCAAAAAGACTCTCGTAATCTGTCTGTCTGTCTGTCTCTTTCAAATATATTCGAGTTATAACAGTATCCTCGTAATGTCGCGCGTCTATTATTATCATTCTGTTCTCTGACGACGATTATTTGTGTCTCGAGAGTAATGACGTCATCTTCTCCCAATGCCTCTCTTGCATTTCCGAACGAGTTTGCTCCCGGAGCAATGGCACGGTTATCGATTGAACGTCGGGCAATAGCTTGATAAGCATAGAGGTGCTCACCTCGATGGGTGGGTGACATATAATATCGTCGACTCGCTGAGAATTTTCGACGCGCGAGCAAGATCTCACGCAAAAGCGCGCGCAGCAGAAATTACGCTATCGAAATTACACAATTGCGTCTTGACATTTTTAATTTTTAATTTTTTTTTAAATTTTTCTACGCAGACATACTCGTCGTTCTCGGAGCGCTGGAACTATCGATATCTCTCGGACCGTTCTCGCGATAGTTGAATGAGTACACGCACTCACACGTACGCACGATCGATATCTTGTTAAGCTCTCGGACGTCTCAATGTTGCGTGCCAACAACATGTTGTTGCGTTATTACATAATATTGAAATTCTTGCGATTCTCGCGCGAATTTAGAGCGTGCACGCGATAACGACGCGGCTGGCAAAACGCCGAACGGCGAAGAGGAGGGACAGAGGGGAGTCTCGCGATCGACCTGCGGCGTGACAAATAAGATTATTGTTGCCGCTATTAAAATCAAGTTACAAGGAGGAGGTTTTTAAACGGTGCATTTTCTTGCCGGTCACGACGAGTCGGTTAACTCGGTGTGTACGGGCGATAAAACGAGTGGCGGAACATGTTTTTAGATAGGAAGGCAAAGTTTATCTACGTTACGCAAATGTGTGTGTGCGTGTGCGTGTGTGGTCATCACCACACTGTTGCGAACCTCCGATCGATCGGTCAGTAAAACGAAGAGGATTTTGAAGAAATTCTCTTTCTCTCTCGCGTGCGCGCAAGTCGCTGATGATAAATAGCGTTGCAAAAAAATACGATTAATTTTAACTCAGGCGGGGAAATCTCTCCGCCCGATGAGTCGCGTATATTTTATATATTATAAGACAAAACATAACATTCAAGATGATTTACTACCGTAATAATAATTATAAAATTCATTATATCGACGTTTTTATTCACGCAGGTAGAAAATTAATAATAACACTGTATCAAACATACTTTTATTCAAATTCAAAGCACCGCGGTAACAAATCAATATAATGTCTGAACGACTGTATCAATGGCCGGATATTTATTAAAGAAAATAATTATCATATATGCAAATACATTGAACATACAACAAAACATTCTCGATGTTTCATTAATAAAGCTTTTTCAAGCTAAACTACTACAAAGTGTAACACCTAGTTAAATATTTCTAAAGATGACTTTAAATGTTAGTTTTTAACTTTACATGTTAAACTACTTTGTTGTTAATTACTTGCTGTTAATTATTTCTTCAATACATGTCCGGTCACACTTGTGTCAGATTATCTCGACTGTATCGGTGACTGAGATACAATTTCTTTTAATTTTACATGTTACTAAGCTTGTCGCAATTTTCTGCTGCAATAATCCTCGGTGTTATACGCCGTGTTAATAATATGTATATCTGTGTAACGCGAGCAAAAGTTGCTGTAAAGCTCTGCCAAGAGCGGCGCCTCTCTTGTTTATCCGAAAATACCAGAGAAGAAGGTCGTCGCAACGCTCTATACCGCGCTTTATAGCGTCGCGAAAGCGAAACGAGAATCGGTTATATATATCTCTCTCTCTCTTGTTCGAAAGGTTAACGCGTTAAAAGATCACAACGTACGTCATACGAAAACGCGTTTACAGAGGCTTTCAAGCTGGCTTGGATATATAATAATTAATCCCGCACCGGAGGGACTTCTCTCGACCGGCTGATACATGACGTGCGCGCGCGCGGCAAAAGGTGACTCCGAGCGAGTTTCAAGATTGCAAACGATGACGTAGGTAGGAGACTGCGAAAACTCGTCGATCCTCTCTGTCGTGTAATGACTTCCTTGTCGAGAGAACCAGGTATCGCGTTGTACTTGTCAGCACGCGATGTTCAACAGCGACTCGAAAATCGATTACATGTTTTTTTTTTGAAGGAATACGATAACATAAATGGATCTTCTGTTTCAGTCAATGTTGTTCAAGTTTCGTTCTTTAATCGCACTTCTAATTAGATAAATCCGTTTGTTTTCGAATGTAACGTGATATTTTTAACTTGCGTAATGTCTTGTTTTCAACGTCGTTGCAAAAAGTCGCAAAGATTTTTCGTAGATCTCCATTGTCTTTTGTTCTTTGCGCTTTGGGACGGTCATTAACAGATAATTGCTTGATTTCTGAGAGTAATAAAAAAGTAAAGTTTGCAAAGTTATACACGCGAAAAATCAAATTACCGCGTGCAAGAAAAGAAAAATGTATTTACGTGTTTTTCTCTCATTGAAGTTCTCGTGTTATTGTCAAGATTATTAATTGCGACTTGTTCTTTCTCGCCTTTGAAACGCAGTATACGATGGACACTGCGTGTCTGTTTTCTCGCGAAGAATCGCGGCGCAATTACGCGCAGCATTCGGCAGCACAGTGATGCAAAATTTGTAATTCTGTTTTACGTAATAATTTTAATCCGAGATAAAAAAAAATAAAAAAAAAAAAAAAGAATATAACTGTCGGAACGTTTCCATATTGCGTTGCGTATTATTTAACGATAAACGCAACAACGTTGCTTATCGTGTATTTTCGACAGTTGAATACACATCGCACGAAGCGAGGCATTATCTCTCGAAGGATAATTAAAGCGCGAGCTTGTTTGTTCGATCGAGAGATTCACGCGCGCATCACAATCACGACGTGAGGAGAGTCGAAGCTTTTGATGAAACACGCAACGCAATGCAACGCAGATTTTACCTTATCGCAACTCGACGGCGATAATCCGCGCGCGCGTTACGAAGCAGATTTGTTTCGAATTATTTTTTAAATTATTTTCTAAGAATATTCGAGTTGCGCTGCTGTCAGACATGTTTTTCTCGTCTTTGAACGGTCGAAGCGTTCTTTCTATTAATTCATTGTCAAAAGTAGAATCTTTTAGACTCTTGATTCACTATTTTCCGGGAATGCGGCGCGATAATATGCGTTCCTCGGGCGTAGATAATATGAAGACAATAATAATATAAAGACACGCAAGTAAACGATCCGAGAAACGCCGCTTTGAATGTATCTGAAATTTACGGTTTGCACGTGTCTATTACAGCTCGACGATAACGCGTGGAGCACAATAAAAAAAAAAAGAAAAAAATTGCACATAAATATAACGCCATAAATTACGCTTATCACTCGGGGGTTTCACGCGATACGCGTCAGTCAAGTTGTATCCGACAATTACCTTGCGTTTCCGACTTTAAAAAACCGCTTTTTTTTTGTTTTTATCTGTCAGCAACTCGCCACCTGATTAAAATTCGACGAGACCTCTGCGCTTTCGCGCACCGGAAGTATTTCTCTCTCCTCTTTCTCCCGCGTGCGCACGTCTGCGGTTCCAATATTGATTCGAACTCGTCGGGAAAGGTCGGAGAGAGAGAGAGAGAGAGAGAGAGAGAGACGTGTCGTCTTGTCACCCGCGCTATCGGAAGTTTCCTCCGGTGAAAGCTCGTCGACATTCCGCGAATACTGTAATCGCGGTCGCGATAACGAGCGAATAACCTCCCCCGCTCGTACGTAACGAACCGTTTCGCCGCGCGGAAGCGCCGCCGCCGGTCCGCGAAGATTGTCTCGAGAGGCGACACGTTGTCGCACGAATGAATGTTCAGGAGAGACCGTTCGCGAGATCCTTAAACAGATTCGAGTCGACGCGGAGGTCGAGGGTCGACAGTCGTGAAAGTAATGAAGGAGAAAGGTCAAAGCGAAAGAGAAGCGTACTGACCGTTCCGATCGAGCTACTTTCGCGCGTATCGGGAGCGTCTGATCGCTCCGTGTTGGTTTCCGATTGATTCGTTTACTTTGCGCGAAAACAAGAAAAAAAAAAAAAAATAGAAAAATGTACTTTCAACCTTTCTTCTATCGTTCGTGTCATCTTAGACGCGTTTAACGACTACTAATTAAAACAGAGATTAGTTTATTAAACGGAAACTTCATTAAAGAAAAATTCTCAGAAATTAATTTGCACTCTCAGTAGTTTTTTATTTTATATAACGTAATACACATAGAAAAAATGTAATTTTTAATCTTTCCAAGCAAGTTTGGATTGGTTTTAGTCTCAACATTTAATGGTCGCTAATTAAAATAGAAATTGGTCAAATTTATCAAAAATGAAAACTTTCTCAGAAATTGAATTTTTACTCTCTCAGAGTCATTCTTTTGTTTTAACGTAACACAATTTATTTCGAAAATCTGAATTCACTAATAACGATCGTCGATCCCGCGGTCTGTTCAAGCGCGAAATTATCATCCGCTATATAAACAGCCTGGAGAGGGTTAATGTACACGTTACAAGTAGAATTTTTTGAGCTAAAAAACGAGGGAATGCACGTTGGAAAAAGAGATTACGTTCTTTTCGTTGTGAGCAGCGCGAGTCTCTGTGTTTTCTCGACAAGAGATGACCTTATGGAACTATGAAATGTATCCCCACATAATTCGCATGCAAATCCCTCATCCATGTATATAATGCCGTGCATATCGGTGCGAGATTATGCGCTATCTCGCCCGTGTGAATCCCTATATCAAGAGAGAAGTGGACGTTGGTTATGGTTATATTGCGACACACCGCGCCGCGTTACTTTACGTAAATCGTAAATCCTCTTACATGTGCTACAAATTCGCGCGGCAGTGGAAATCGATACGGAACGCGCATCGTCGCGCAAAGAAAGAACGTAATTTCTTGACGACTGACGCACGACGAAACAAAAAAAAAAAAAAAAAAGACGTAATGTTGTGCGCACGACTTTTATATCCAATTTATAACGATTGCAAAAAGCTCATCGGCTAATGCGATAATAGCGTTGACACCCCTATTACTTGCGCGCGAGGAAAGCTTCTCGACGGCACAATAGACTTCAGGAGAGATATTTTATGTTTTCGTGAAGTTTTTTTTACACGTCTTTCCTTCCTGGCGACGTTTAATTCTCTTATTTACAGCGCGTTACGTTTAAAACGTTCCGCGTTTCTTTCGAAATTAATTAATATAATAAAATTAAAATAATATCACAATATATATATTAATATTATTTAATTTGTTTTTTTTTAATTGATTTTTTGCGACTCGCAGTTCGTGCGAAACGTGTTTCCTCACCTCCGTTCGTAAAATTCCTCGAATTTCGTAAATTACGTTTTATTTTGTGCAATTTAATCGATACATTGTCACCGGTAACGTGGCAAAAGAAAAAAAAACCTATCGAACATCCATTAATCAAGACGACGCTATTAATTATTTGAGGAGAACGTGCAGTTGTTGGCGGACGACTAATTGTCTCGAGCGTTTCATTAATTTTCGCTCTTTCTCGGGACTCATTATGGAAATATACATATATATATATATATAATTGTAAATGGAAACATTTGTTGAAAAAAGATGTCTGGTTGGATATAACTCTCGAAAGACGTCGCTCATTTTACCGTCCAGATGCGAAATACATGTATACTACATCGCGTGACCCGGTCCGTGTCTCTCTCACGTTCGCTTTCACGCGGCAGCGAAGCGGATGCGCGACTCTGTCGCCGGGTTTCTCGCGCGCATTCATCAATCAATCGCGCGTAGAACTTGAAGTATCCACGCGGCGCACGATACACTCGCTTTTCCGGCATTCAACGAACGTTTAACATTGATAGACACAGACATGTGGCGCGCTGCACGTGCGCGCACATTAATTTCTATTAATAAACCGTAAATATATATTATTGACGTGCGCCATTCGTTTCGATATAATACTCGAACGTGTGACAATCAAGCGACGGACGGGACGCGCGGCCTCTCTCGTTGCTTACATACGACATATATAACCAACTGCGTCAAAAGAGATAATTCTTTTTATTTTCCCAATAGCAGGTAGTATAATAACGGCATTATATTACCGCGGGAACTAATGAGCGATCTCTAATTACAGCCATTTAAAGGAAACGACATCGACGCGTATATAATAAGACACAACTACCGTTCACTTTCATCCTTCGTCGCGAAAACAACACACACGCGAGTTTATATTCCCGCTCACACACGCCGGCTTTATTAAATGCGGCAACGAGGTCTCGAAACGCGCGTGCCCGTTAATTAAAGTGTCGCTCGGTGCGAACGGAAGTGCGTGGTGAAGATAGTGAAAACTGTCTGGCCGACGAAAGCAGGTCTTTCCTGAAAGAGATATTATTATATTTGCCAGCCGACCCGCTGCGCTAAATATCCGCGAGAAATATGCGCGGTCAATCTCTTTTCCCGTGGTTATCTCCGCGCGCGCGATAAGCGCGCAACAATATTACGCAGGAAGCGTACCGGAATATAATGTGCTCGCCTAGGCTCCGATTTGTAAAGCCCCGACGATGCCGCTTAAACATACATATACACACACACACACATATACGTAAGAATAAAATCTTCCGCGCCTTGTGCGGAGAATGCAGAAAATCGAAGTCCGATTAATTCGATCGCGTTACGTCTGAAAATACTCTCGCGCGAAATGCGCTTGTATTATTAGCCGTTTCGTTACAGCGTGCACAATATTTACGACTCTATCGTAAAGCGATAACGTTGAAAATGAAACGCCGCAATTAAAAGCGGAGTGTGTCTCGCTCGAGAGGGTGAGGTTTTTTATCACGTAAGAGTGCAATAACGGGACTGCTTATTAAGATTTCAGTGTATCAAATTATTATTCGCCGTTGATAAAGAGAGAGACAGACAGAGAGAGCAAACAGATTCTGCGTGTGCAAGCAATTATATCGTTTCTCGACGCGGACGGACACGTTGCAGCGTTTGTAACGAGATAGTGGCGTAACGCGGGTATGTATGTACAAGATGTAATCAATATCACGGGGAAAAAATATCGGGAGAAGGCGCAGAAAGATAATAATGGGGAGAATAGAGAGAGAGAGAGAGATGAGAGTTTTCGACGACGAAACATTTCATGTTATCGGATATCGTTTTCGAACGTGTGGTGAACAAGATGAGGTCTCTCGCTGATGTGTTGCGCGCGTGTACATATAAAAAGAAGTTCCCGCGTTCTCTCTATTTTAGAGAAAGTCTCTCCGCGGGGTATAAAATTCATTTTACCGGATCGTGTTGCGTCTGTTTTTTTCCTCTCTCTCTCTCTCTCTCTCTCTCTTCCCTCTTCGCATTCCTTTTACCTATCACGCCACACGGTGAGCACCGATGGAATCTTCTTGTAAATTGCTGTCTTCCGTATTGTCAAAGACTCCGAGCGCTTAAAACCCATGCGGGGAAAGTTTTTCCAATCCCCGACACACGATAT
>QVOB01008911.1:0-31585 GCA_014839585.1 Pseudomyrmex concolor | reverse complement strand
GTGACATTTATTAAGACAAGTAAGGTTATTTTTTTCATTAATAGTTTCCTTTACGAAATATTTTATGTCAAAGATTCGCCGAGTAAAAACTCGAGATAAGGTATACACGGCAGCGTTTTGACAGTGACACTTATTCAGCGGATACTTTTTATTTATGTACTTGGCGTCGAGACGCTACCGCGTCTCTTGATTTACCAAATAAAGCTGTATTATAAAAAAGAAATATAAATTAATTAAACTCTGTATTGTATCCGCTGCTTATAGAAAATAAGCTCAGTTCGAGCGGAAAGAATTTTATGCAGTTTCGACTGTGTTGTGCACTGACTCATTGCATATGCAATTTTACTTTTTATTGAATAAAATACATGATATTTAAACGTGTGACTCACTCAGAGTGCCTTTAAATTTTCTTGTACGCGTGAGTTCAATCTGCCCTTAATCGTTTCTGTAACCTTCACCGTGTTTTGTTTAACATTTTAAAATGGCCGTCTCAATAGATATGCTTATACAAATTCTCCGGTATGCTGAAGTTTGATCTCTGTAATCTGGAATTAAGCAACAATTAAAAATAAATGTTCTACGCTTATCATCGAGCGAGTAAGTTAACAATAATTTGAACCTGAACTTGCGGTCGCGTTCCAAGGGCATAGATAACTGCATCCGCTATGTCTTCTGGCTGAATACTCGGTAGGTTTTCTATAAATTTACTTCCAGCGGGATCATCTTGCAGCATTCCCGTCGGTTTTACAACACCAGGACAAACGCTCTGTAAAGATCGTGTGAGCAAAATCATTTATATTGATACGTGTAATGAAAAAAAAAAAAAAAAACAGAGCACTAAATAAAGTTTCTTTTTACATTACACGATCAAATAATGTCTTTTGTAAATTTCATTTAATTTATTAGTTAAATATACGCACTGTAATTCGAATGGGAATATTGAGGACCGATATCTCTCGTCGTACTGTCTCGGTCAAAGCAACAGTTGCGTGCTTAGAAGTAGAATACAAATTTAAGTTGAGATCATTTGAAAAAAATGACGAATCCAGACTTTGGTGACCCAAAATACTACACAAATCAAAATTGTTTGTTATTATATAATACGAAGCAAGTAAACCGAAAAAATTCTCGCGTAGCTCGAGAGAATATTTTCGAAGCAACGTCGCAGCAACGAATTATTGAGTTACGATACCTATTGACATTGAAAATATGTCCTTCGACATTTCGGTGGCGCATCGAGCGCACCGCCTTGCTGGTGCACACAGCGACTGCGAGCACATTAATATTTAACAGTCTCTCAAATGTCTTTCTGTCGCTCTCTGCAAGTGTAATTTATGGAATTTTTTAAAATGTGCCTCAACACAACGCGCGCGCGAGAGAGCGCTTCCACTGTTATACTGTCAGTGAAAAAGCCCGTCCGCCAACGTGAAACTGTATTACGCAGCGTGTGAAAGCAAGGGCCTCTCTTTTTTTTTTTTTTTTTTTTTTTTTTTTTTTTTTTTTTTTTAAGCGATAACATTCTCCGCAAGAGGCCGCTGCGTTTTTCAACGATCTTAAATAATACTTCGAAACTCGATTCTTAAACGAGAGAAGAACCTTTAACAAACTCTCAATTCTGCAAATGCGCTAAATGTATAAATGCATACTTTCCACTTGTATATAAATACAACATACACATACACACACATACATATGTTACATCTATTTTAATTTACAAAATAATAAACTATAATATAGCAATTGTAATATAGCAATTTGCATAAATACGTGAAATTAATTTGCTATTTCACGTTAATTTCAAACAGATTTGTTGTATAATTTTGAAATAAAGTGTGTGTGTATATGCATGTTGCGCAAAGTGTATACATATGTTCAAACAAATCATTGCAGAACAGGAAAGTTATCATAGGCTCATTATTAAAGATAATTAAAATGTAACAGATAATAAATAATATATAAATACTCAAACTGTTACAAAAATTTACTAAAATAAATTTTATAAAACTAATTTTAACTGAATAAAAATTTTCCGGCTTAAATCTAAATTCGTACCAACTACGCGTGTATTAGAAGTTACTCCGGCATTGTTGACCATAATGTCGACACCGCCCATGGCTTCGATTGTCGCGAATGCTGCATTGATGTCATCCTCGCGAGATATATCGCAGCTTATAGTATGTAACGTGTACGCCGGAAAATCTTCCGACTTACTTTCCGCATCGAGTTTCGCCAATCCTTCTTTCTGGACATCCAGAGCAACCACGTTCACTCCGTTTCGCAGAAGAGCACGTGTAATTGCTTTGCCGATGCCGGCTGCAGCGCCGGTAACGACTGCGGTTTTACCAAGCCAACGATCCATAATTGCCTGTCTGCAAGTACGACGTAGCTCGCAATTGACATGCCACTAATAACTACCGAGCCGAAAATAATTTCAGGCGCATAAAAAACGCAATCATAAACGCGCGCGCGTCTACAGCTGTATGACGTAATGTTAAACTCAGCCGTAAATTTGTAAGAATGACATTTCTATTATAACAATATCAACGTTAAACCGCACTTACTTGCATTGTTATGTTTTTTGTTTGTTTGTACTTACTTATTCGTAGAAAACTAGCTTACGCACTGTAAAATACCACAATACGACGAGTTTGACCTTTGCGGTATTGTCAATATATGGTCACGAGTGGTCAGTGCAATAACTCATTCAAACACGTTTCTCTCACTGCCAGCGCCTCACTACGTGCGGACTGTATCAAGCATTGTAAACAGAACATCAAATGACTCATACACGGAGTGGGGCTATCGGACGTACTGCGCAGTTAAGTAAACATTTTTTTAGTACACACGCAATTGCGGAATTCGCGAGTAATTATATGTCAAATTACTTGGCAAGACGCGACATATGTAAATCTATTTGAAAAACAATATTAATTTATTGTAAGATATGTTTCTGTGCTATGATTTATAATTGCAATAAAAAAATTAAAACAAATTGGTTTTTAAATAAGCCTATTATTATTATTCTGATAATCTTGTTATTCTAATCCTCATATCATTAAAAGATGTTACAGATGAGAAACCGTTACACAGAGTAATTAATTTCTGCATATATTGTATTTAACAACATTCTAAATAAAAACGATGTTTCGTAGAAACATCAAGACAATTTTTTGTTGCAAGTATGTCCCGAATGTTGGTACACGTACCAACATACGGCCAGACGCATCACGGGGAAGGACAAGAGATCCTTGGCTTTAGGTTTATCCGTTTTACCTACTGCTTCCGTCCTACGGTTTTGCCGCGGCCTTTATTTGTTTTAAGTGAAGCACGACGTGACCTGCCGCGCACACAATTCCCCTCGTATCCACGTGCAATCACATTGGCTTCTGCGTACCGTCTCCTGCGAACCAATCTCTTCCGCGGAGACGTCAGACGGAATATCGGGATATTTCGAAATCCCGGAGATTCCGGGAGACGACTTCCCGAGACCTATTCCGTTCCTTAAAAAGGAGATTTTATTGTCAAAATATACAACGCGAGTATCTCAATTTATGATTGTCAAAAGTGTTTTGAGAGACATTATTATACATACAATACAAGCAAACCCGACTTGAGTTTTCCTTACAGGAAAGTGCTTACATCACACAGAGAGAACGGTTTCTTTAGATTTAACAAATTTTGTTAAATTCAAAGAAATTAATTTCTTTGGAATAATTTCATTATTCCAAAATTTGTTAAATCTAAAGAAACCGTTCTCTCTGTGCAAAGAATAATGTAAGCACTTTCTTGTGAGGAAAACTGAGTACATTACATTACAGAACACACTTTATTAATAGTAACACTATTATACACCTTGATAGAATTTTTACTTTTGCTGAGTCGAAAATGTGTTTTGTTATTGCGTTTGCTGTTCGACTGTTTCGCGTATGATCGACGGTTTCGCTACTGCTCGAAGTCACATTGTTCTTCGAGCGTTGTTCACACAAGGCGTGATTAGCACCTTCTACCTATATATTCGTACTGTCCTTAGACAATCACGTTCAAAACGCGATCTCTTACAAATGAGAAACAGCCAGACCGAAACTACTCGCATAACGCAAAATTCGGCACACACAAATATGTAACTTTCGATTTAACTAATTTCTTACAATAGTAAGAGATGTTTCTAAAGAAATTATGCATACTTTTACAAACACAATATGTAAACCAGTTTTTTTAAATAAAAAATATTAATACAATAATTAAAATAAAAAATTAATAATTAAAACCAATATATACATAATTTATGTACAATATATACATGTACAATATATACATACGTACATAAATTATTTATCAATTGCCTTGTAAACTTGTTTGATAAGAAAAGAAAAATGTCTTTCTTGTAAGCTGTATAAAGTTTAAGTAAACTTTTTACGTAATTTTCGTTTGGTTTCGTAATTTTCGTCTGCATTATCGTTATTAAAATTTACCAATAGTAATGATCCTTAAAACTTATCTTACCTTTAAAACCGTATCTTACTGATAAATTTATTTTTTTCGTGAGGAACATCGCTATTTCGGATCCGTTACGTCAGTAATCTCGAATCTCGAGATTCGAAATGGAAGCGGTCCCCACACCCGCTTCTTCGCGGATAAACGATACCCGTTTCCGGACGCAATAACAACGGCGTGTATCGATCTTCGCGAGCTGGCATCTGGTACCCGGAGTCCGGCATCGGGCCGAGAGCATTATTCTTGTTCACGCGATACGACGAGGAAATCAACAAGAAAACTCGTTGAAAGCATCTCCTGCTCCTCGGGCCTCGGGTCCGGGGCAGATGCTGCTCGGCCATTTCTCAACATTGCCGTGATTACGCGCATCTACGTTCCGCACTTACTACTATAGATTCATGTTTTTTTCATAAGCAGAACAAATTGCGTAACGGGCACGTTATCTCCTCTAGGTTGTAACTATACGAAATGAAAGATACACCAAAGTCCACTTCGGTGAACAGTATCGGCTACAATAAATGTCTATCGAAGTAGCTATAAATACTTCCGAAACATTCTCTCACTCCTTAAATTTTATTATCGCCGAAAACCCATTTGAAGATAATTTAATAATTTTAATATTTATTTAAAGATAATTTGAATCTTTTCACCAGATTTTGTGAAAAAAAACGTGACTAGTTTATGAAAGTTCATTTCTCATTTTGTTCTCTTAGCAAAACTTAAAGCGTGTCTAATTGCGAAAATTATTTAAACATTACATTTTGGATCTTTTTTATTTTCTTGAAAATTCTTACTGTTTTACTCCGCGAAAAATTTTGCGCAGTCGATGACGTATTTCTCGGGATATCTGAAATATTGGAGAGCACGCGATTTAAGAAAGTAACGATCTTCGAATCAAAAATATTATTATATTCCGCGCCAGCTGACGAAAAAATCAAAAAGAAAGGTAGAGGAAAGCCGTGTTCCTCGATTCTCGGAGAACGCCACGTGCTTCTGCCGCTTGGCTATTTTTCAACGGATTGCGATTACATATACCCCCAATGTATATTGTAACCGTATATTTTCCTTTCGCACAATACAGGTACATATGTAACCATGAAGATTGTACGTATCAAATGTGAAAGATAAATTCTCAACAATTTCTTGACAATTTATTATTTGATACGGGAACTTATTTAAGACAAATACATGTATGTCTATGTACAATTTAGTTTTAATCAACTAAAATGTGTCTTGTAAGTTTTGATATTGTAATGATACTAACTGTTTTTCACATTTGTAATTTTAAGCGAGAGAGAGATTTCCATTTCTTTTATTTTTTTTTTATACACACACATAAATAGATATGCATTTTATATGCATAATCTTCGGCCCGATTTCAATAGCACGTTCGAAAACATATATAAAGGGCCGACTTTAGTCTAGAATCTTCGATTCGACGGAAAGTTGGCTTTACACGTCGTTTCCAGCGGCCAGATGTGAAGAAACGACCATTGGGTACCCATAATTTTCGAGTTATCGAAAAAACTTCTTCTGGATCTGGAACGAAGCGGGTGCCCCGCCGAGAATTTCTTCACGAAACTTTCTTCCCCGCCAGGTGCAAACGAGATGCAAACAACCCGGGTGTCAGACCATTTTGAAAATTCCGAACGGGTCATCCAAGTAGTTCCGCGTGCGGGAAATGCGGAATCAGCCTCTCGCGCATTCACGCGCGCAAGCATCCGGCTACTCGATAACTTGAGAATTATGACGGTGTGATTGAGGGCTTTTAAGATCGTTACGATGACAAATAAGGAGAGAGAAAATGTGTATGTGTGTGTGTGTGTACTCGTATGTAACAAAATTTAAAAAATTCCAACTCGTTGACCTACTTTGCAGAAGTTGCTGTCGCCGGCGCGATAACACGCGAACAGAATACGATGACATCGCAAAGCAAAACTTCGAATTATAATAAATTTAAAAACAGCTTTAAAAATATTTAATCAAAAATATTAAAGTAAAATATACAACTCGAAAGAGACAAAATCTCTCTTTAAAATTACGAAGATCTGAGAACAATCAATATGTATACTTTTAAAAAATCTCTCAATAAAAAAAGTAATACTTAATTAAACACTTATGTTTCTACAACATAAAATGTTTTTCTCTTGTTATTATCTAACGCAACGTTTATTTCTTGCTCGTTATTTCTAATGAATATGCATTTTATTTTATACGCAATTATTTTTATCTATTCTAATGACTTTTTTAGCGGCCACAATACGCATATGTAGGAAAATTATAAAATATCTAATCACATGCGTTTTTACGCATGTTTTTAGTTTTTGCGCTAGACTAAGAACTGCGTTCGACTCTTCAGTCGTATATTTTTACCTTTTTTTTTTTTGTTTTCGAGAACTTAGGAACGAGTCCGCGTCGCGAAGTTCTCCATTACCAGTACCCGCTCGGACGACTGTTTGCGTAATATATAGGACACGAAAAATGCGAACAAAATCCAAGAAGTTGCTGCAAACTCGTCTCGCGCAAGTCAACGGGTTTCTTGCGCTTCGTTCGCTTAATTATTCTTGTATCTCTTGGGATACCTATATATTTATCTCTCCCGCGCGAAAATAAACTCAAAAATCCGCAATGTTCGCGGTAAGAAAACGCTAAATGGAAAGCGCAACGTTCCGGGCGGAGATGAGAAAAATGAGAAAAGATTTGTCCGTTTTCCGCTTCAAAGCGCCAGATGTTCCCGCTGGTGGGGCCATTTCTCAACGGCTTCGTGATTATACGCATTATGTACTTTGTATAGTCGCAACAACATCGCGTGTCTTTCTTGTAGCCGTGAAATGTGCATAATACAAGCGACCATTGTCGAAATTTTTCTTCGAGCTACATTTCTCTCTCTCTCTCTCTTTCTCGCGATAAATAAATAAATATATTGCTCCGTAAACGTTTTCTATACGCTAATTATTTTTCTCGTTTTGCTGTTACAAATTTATTTTTAAACAGCGACTATATATAAAGAAATCTGCACCGCTAAAAAGCTAAAACCGAAAAATTATTCTTTCCGAACGTTCTTTCCGAAGTGCAACGATAAATATATTATTTTACGAGGAAAACGCGCGCTAGTAGAAAAATACAGCGGGTCGAGACGTGCGGGCAATGTGAAAAAGATATATCCGTAACGACGGGATCGATCCCTGATTTCCGAGTGTAACCCTGATTCCACTTGACGAGAATGAAAATTCCTGCGACGAAGCTTCACGAAGATCTCATCTTTCTCGACCGGAGTTCGTCTGACGGAAGTTATTTGAAAGCTTATTCGGAAGTTTAAAGGAAACTATGGAAGAATAGCCGAGAACACAGAGCGAGAGTGGCGGCTCTGTGTTCTCGGCATTCAACTTCGTTTCCGAAGCAATAAACGATAACGGACGGTATCGACGTTCTTTTCTCCGCACTCCACTACCGACCTTATGTATAAACGTGAAGTAGCTGCTTCAGCGATCTTACAACGTCGATCCGGTATCTCCGTTCATCAATCTCATTTATACATCTATTGTATGTGCGCAAAAACATCGATAGAATTAATCGCTCAGAAAATGCGAAAGCCATTTCGCAAATAATAATACTTGAACATGTTAAAAAAAAAATTATTATACAAATTAGATAACTACTTTTGTTATATTTCTGTTCATTAATGAGACATCGCGAGCAGTTTCGTTTTTCAAGTCTCTATTTTCACAGAAGGAAACTTGTGACATTGAAATAATTTAATTCCATTAACGCAACACATTCAATGGCCGCCAAATGTCAACAATTCAATAGCCGCAAGTTTGACCGCGTTTAACTCGATGTTAAATACCTCCGGTGTCTGCGCATGCCTCCGTGCGCAATTACAGTCGAAATACCTCTTCGACTGATTACTCGGCATTAAAAAATAACAACCGGAATCAAAAGAGCCACGCAAGTTCGTTAGTTAGTTCTTTCTGGCGAGCCTTTCCGCTCTCGTCCATCAGTTTCCCGCGAATCCCTCTGTTTATTCCCGCGTGCAATTTCAGCCGACCGGTGACTCGTTAATTTCTCGGTGCCTCGTTCGCGGTTATTCCCCGCAATCCTCGTCACGCCGTGGCGGCCGTTCGTCGCTGGCGCGTCTAACGACCGGGCATCACAGCCCTGAGAGCGATCTCTCCCATACATATTCATGAGGCAATAAGCTCGCCGCTGATCTTCCGGGGAGCGGAACAACAAGAGAGAAGAATGGAAAGTAGAGACGCGGCGGTGCCACAGAGCCCTGAACAGAGAGAGAGAGAGAGAGAAAGAGAGAGAAAGAGAGCTGCTCGTCGGCTCTCGCTGGGGAAACACTCGTCAACCCCTTTTCGGCTCCTTCGACATTCGCGCGCGTTTACGGGAAGCCGGACCGCGCGCATTTTATTTCACGGCCACATCCAACAATGAGAGAAGAATCGAGGTGAGAAGAGACTCTCTGATACGAGTGTGGTGCGATATTATTTTACGGACCGTTTGCGTCGTACGTGAGCGAAGAGAAAGTTCCGTTTTGAGAAACTCCAAAGTTGCATATCACACACGTAAAACGCGAAATGTTTAACCATCAAAATTCAGAAGTCAAAATACGTATCGATAACTGTAATTGCGCATGATCTATGCTTGAAGAAAATGGAATAGAACGTGCCACACGCGCGTGTCATCTCTTCCAAAAATATTTTTATATTCTCGCGAGATCGAATGAGACATGGGGGAGGAGAGGGAGAGCCCTACGATGCAGGTCACACAGAAATCGCAAGACATTTCGTGCGCTTGCATTCCGATGCAAATCGAATAAAAGCCGGTGCCGACGTATATCTCAACTTTGAATTTGAATTTCGCGCACCGATCGTTCTGCATTAACGCCAGCCTGACTCAAAGAGTCCGCACCCGGCGCAAGTATTTGCGTCGCAAACATCGTGTTTGTCAGCGAGGCTCTGACGCCTCCATCTAACTATGCTCCGCCTGCCCCCGCTTCCCTCTTCATCGTCGCCGCGTCTGTCCCCGGCCTTTTTCAACATTCTCCATCTCGAGCTGTCCTTCTGCCTTCCATACTCGCGGAACGCCGTGGTGTGAATACAAAACCGTTTGGCATCTCTGAGCTGAATTCGAAATTCGCTCGACGACAATGTGCCGATCGATAGAGATAGCACGGTTCTAATCTCGCTCTTCTCATTAGCCCGCGCTTGTTATTCGCCCGTGGCCGTGATGTCGATCAAAAATTATGAGAAAGTAAGTAAAGTAACATTTCGCGTTTTTAAAACAAAAAAAAACAGCAGAAAAATGTCGAAACTGCGATCCGGAAATTTGAGATGTGTAAATGCAATCACTTGAAGATAAAATCATTAAAAGAATGTGGATTAAACGTTTTTATAAGTTGATTGCAGAAACGTAATAATTGATTTTGCTTCACCTCTTTTTTTTTCTCTGCTTGTACGACAACAAAATTTGCCGAAGAACTCTGAAAGATTTTTCGCGACACGCAATTAATTCCACGTCCACGTTACTAGACTTGTAATTAATTCTGCATTAATTTTAAGAAACAAAGTTTAAAATAACTCGTCCGATATTGTCAATAGCAAGCAACAAGCCTGCCGTCGACAACTTCTCGCCGCTTCTCCAAGTAGCCAAAGGATACTCGACCCGAACGCGACGAGCGGTGGCTGTGTTGTTTGTTGCTTAAAGCTTGAGAAAATGTCTCTCGGAAAAGTGCATCTTTACCATTTTCGAGGAGTTATATCGACGCAGCTTATACTTCTCTGTTACTGTTCCGCCAATTCTATCGACTTCATAAAGGGGATGGGGGATTGAATGAGAGAGGAGAGAAGAGGCGAGGGAAAATGGGAAAGATCCCATTCAATTCCGAGTTAATTAGGACTGTGCCAATTTTCCTGTTTATCTCGTCTTGCCGCGTTCTTATCTCAAATCGTTTGCATAATGCGGCTCGGCCGCGTGCGCGCGCGCGGTTTAACGCTAGGACGCTTTCACGGAGCTCAATTTTGTTAGAATCAATAGAAGTGTATTTTCCTCTGCGCACAGGCGAGGAGAACGAAGGGATGAAGAGGGGGAGTGAAAACAGTTCATTCGCCCGTGGTCTCCGCGGGCAAGGCGCGCGCGCTACGTGCATACGATTTTCAATCAGCAACTTCCCCGCTGGCACGCCGCACAATGCAACGTCACTCATCCAAGGGACAATATATCCCCCGGAATCCATTGATAAAACGCACAATACTCGCATTCGGATAGTTCCCCCCCTCCCTCGTCCTCTTCCTGCTCCGCCCACCTCAAACGCTTCCGCATCCTCAGATCGCCGTTTGTATTTCGCCATAAACGCACGCGCCATTGCAAATTTACACACTCCCAAAGACAATAATTCGCAATCACAATGGTTTCGATTAGTTGAATTGTGATCGTAATTATGCGTGTCAACAACGGTCAATTAATGAAAAAAAAAAAAAAATCTCGACAGTTTCTCGACATGTAAAACTGTCTTCTTCTGATGGAAAAAATATTTCACGGAGAAGAGGAGAGGAATGAATGAACGGAATTCATACCTAACTCACTCGATAAAAAACGTAACTTCGATTAAAGTGCCGTGTTCGTGAATCCCACGTGTCTTTCCGACGTGGCATTCGACGACGACAGACTCCCGTCTGAAGGACTTGGAAAGTCCTTTTCAAAACGGAGAAAAGGTCCATTCTTCGTAACTTGCACCTTTGTCCAGCGGGGCCATCCAACGACAACGTTCGCTGTAACGACGTCCTCGACGAGAAGCATCGACTAGTCTCTCGTTCGATATATTCGCGTTCTCCTCGAGTGACGCAATTACGTTATCGACGATGTCCGCACGATTCCTCGCTATATACGCGAAGTGCTCCGCTGCGGTTTTGGGTATAAGGGCTAAGTATAGCTCTACCGACCTTTTCGCGCGATAATTGGTCCTCGGCGAACGCGCGGTCTCGCTGCTTCATTACGCAAATTGACCCAGGAAGTGGCGCGAGCATCTCGAGAGCTACCACTTACCGCTCATGAGTTTCTTCGAACACTGTCTGCGCTGTGTGTTACATCAAAACGTGTAACATCATGCTGTCGTGTTACACACGCAACATCTCGAGTGTCGCGAAAACGACTGACGGCGATCTCTCGCAGCGAGACCGCGTTTGAATCATTCACGACCAAAAAAATTACACAATAGATGCACTTTCGCGCTTCCCGCAGGACGCTATAAACTATATTAACGAGATACTTCGTGATTAAGCGCAACGACACAAGCATAAATCCGCGTCATCGAGGTCGCTGAACGAAAGGCACGACGACGAAAGTACTTAGAATATCATAAATTCGTGGCTGCGTTGGAACAAAAAAAAAAAAAAAAAATAAATAAATAAAATCAACTTGCTCCGTAAACGCGATTTTGCATTAACCACTCGAGAGATGGGGGATTTCTGCCGCGGAGGCGGGCGCGCGGACTGGGAAGGGCGGACAGGTATCTCAACTTTTCTCATATCGTTTCACGTTCGTTATTACGCGCCGAGTTGCCGCGAGGCGGATGAGTAAAATTAATGGCTCCCATTTGGAACTATTCCCACGGACTTTCGACTTTTTTTTCCTCTTTCGTTCCCTTTCCCTCCCTCTCACACTAGAGTGTTCGCTCTCTGCGTTTCTCACTCCTCGTTACACCGCCGGGATTAACGTTAGCATTCCTCTCTGGCCGCGTAGGTCGCCCAACGTAAACTGTTATCAAATTATTCGAACACAATGCTCTCTTTATTTTGACGCGCGACGTTTTCATCCGAACGAAATGGGAGTTAAAATGATTTATTTTGCCGGTGCCATGCCGCATCGTAACATATTTCGGAAGGAGGTCTCCGTTCGTTTCTACGCTGTGCGAACAGTTTGCAAACTCAGTCATGCAAAAATATCATGCTTTTAAGTTGATGCAACAACAATTAGCTCAAACGTTTAAAAGGATGATTTTAATTTTTCGCATCAACTACTTTTTTTTATTATTATTATTTACAGCTCAAACGCTTGAAGAGAAGAAATTAGCGCTGCAGTTTGAAATTGAATTACGCGAAACAATTACTCAAAAATAACGTTGGCGAAGATCCTTCTTGAAATTCAATCTGTAAATTGTCCTGCTTATTTCATTACGTCGAACTAGCGAGCGCTGCGCGTGTACTTAAATAAATTCGTTTCGCCGCGGTGCATCCGTCGTTCCGTTCGCGCACACAAAGGGAACATATCTCACAAACTAATCGAAATTCGCCCACAGAAACGTAATCACGATAACACACTTACCGTCTCTCGCGCGTCTCTCGCTCTCATCCGACGCAATCACGTGATATACGTGATATACGCATACGTGACAAATTGCTCGCATCGTCGATAAGTTATTTACATTTCATTACCGGCGTCCGAGTAATTTGTACTCTTCGCCGGCGTATCGGAAATTTTTTGCCATCGCGCGCTAACGTTGTCGCGGAAAAAGTACGAGTGGTTGGGAAGCAGATACAGGTGGAGAAGTGAGGGGAGGTAGAAAGGAGAAGAGACGACAAAGAGGGTGGGGGAGAAGCGAGAAAGCACGAAGTTGGGGAGGAAGAGGGGAGGAAGAGGGTGTTACATCGGTGCGGATGGAGACGCGACACGTTTTTATTAATACCCACCTTCGCACACCCTCGTCCTCGTGGGCACGTGACGCGTCGAAGGAAAAAGTTAACGAACTTCTCGGAACGTCGCGACGAAGGAACCTGCCTGATAAATAGCGAAGGATGATGGGAGGGAAAACGGCTGCGCGCGGGACCGCCGCACAGCAAGCATCTACTGGAGCAAACCAAGAATGTCTCCGATGATATATGGGACAGATAACTCCGAAGGGTGACTAGGTAATTCATTCGTAAGTCATAAGTCTGCGCGATAAGGGTTATTTATCGATCTTTCGCCGTTCCGTTCTTCTGGTCTCTCTGGAGTTTTTTTTCTATCTCTCTTTCTTCCTTGGGTAGGCGTGTGTCGAACGAGGGTCAACGGAAGCCATCAGTCGATATTGGAGTTCGTTAGAACAGATGAAAAAAATGGAGCAACTTAGACAGCCGGAATTAATCGGAATGCAATATTGGGGATGGGAGGTATGAAACGTCGTCTTATCGAAGATGTAATTAGATAAATGTCATTGAAAACGGCGAGAGGTTTAGCTCGACTTAATAACTTATTACGTACATATTGGTGTGCTCAATATATTACCTGATAACGTAACGTCGTAATTAACGCGGAAGATAAGTAGCGTCTGACAGTAATCTCAAGCAGCTTCAAGAGAATCGGAAAGACAAAACGCAGGTCGTAAACAGACGTAAACACTGCGTTCGTGCTCACGAGGATGCCCCGGTGATAAATCTAAATTTAACGCGGACACGAAAAACTAAATCCTCGGCAATTTCTGCCGCGGCGGAAGACAAAACCTAGAAAGGCGCTTGCGATGTGTCATAATAACGTTTCTGCGGACGCGTTTCTCCCGGGCATGACAACCACGGGTCACGATCTCCCGGGGCGGGCAGCAACTCTCGCCCCCTTTCACCATGGAAACCTTAAGCCTTAAACCTTAGCGAGACTAAGGAATTTGTGGCTCTACTCCGTCGAGCTCTTGTTGTTGTTGCCTTCCGTCTTCCTCTCGCTCTTCTGTCCTTAACTCGAATTCTATCCTTCTCTCGTCGCCACTATGCTATAAGTTTACGTACGTGCGCGCGTGAAGAGACGTGCTTCAGGATACAAACGCGGAAGATATCGACTTTAAGGCAATGTTTACGTAGAGCTGTAGTTTATTCGACCGAGAATATCCAGAAGAAAAGGATTTCACAGAAAGGAGCGTCCGTCAAAACGTTATAACAAAACTCCTTGCACTGTTACGAACTTATTGTAAAGTACAATTTTCTCGTTCGCTCTTTTTCTCTTTTTCTCTCCTCTCTCTCGATATTAGAAATAAGTGTTTCATCTTTGTTTTCATCGGATATAACTTTATGTTTGATCAAGAGTATTCAAGCTATTTACGTGTAATTGGACATGTCGTCGGAAGAACTCCGGTTAATGACAGAGAGATGATTCTTAATCAAGGATCGCTCAGAATAGAAAACCGCTCCGGAGCGTGAATTGATTGGTTCTGGGATGAGGTGGCAAGGTGGTAGACCTGATCGATTGATTTGCCTACCAGGAGTGCCTGTGGTACCTGTGGTACCAGCGGAGAGTGCCTTAATTAATCCCGGAGTGGGGAGATATAGTATCCTGCGGTGCGCGGCTGGTTTCCAATAGATGAGATTTCTATTTCCGAAGTGGCTCACTGATTCCCTACCATGGAATGACATGTAGTATGGAATTGGACATTCCTCAACCCGTGGAACACGCGCGACAATTTCAGCTACCTACTGTGACCCACATATTAAACGCCGTTCCTCTGTCGATTTTTAAAGAATTACAGAACGAACACACGCGCGCGCACGTGAAACGAATTTCGCGTCGATACTCGAAGATCATCGACGTTTGTTAAATTGAACTTGAGAAAATTTTACGCTTCTTTGGATGAGATTATCGAAATCTTTACTTTTGCAATCAATAGATTTTTTTATCTTTTCTGAAATTGCATCTCCCTATCTTTGAAAACTTATTTCAGAATATTCCTCGTCACCTTTTCCCTCTCATCTTTTCTCGAACACTACCATCGCGCGTATATTCAGCCGAAACGGAATCACCAACTAAGATACTTTTGACATTCAAATAACGCTGACTTAATATGCACGATGCTGCTTGGAGTCAATCGAATTGCGGAGAGCTCTCGTTTCCTTGAGTCAAAGTCTCTCCGCTAAGAATCTCCTATCTACTTTTATCTGTCCCGTCGGTAGCCGCCTCTCCGTTGCCTACTCAACTACCCACCCTTGCCCAGACTATCAGGATACAGATTTACGTATTCACCCCTGAAAGAGGGAGTCGATGACAAAAAAAAGCTTTGGCCAATCTTTTTACTAGCAAATTGTATTCTCGCACTCTTCGTATTATGATTTTTTTGTGTTATTAAAATAGAGTTTGGCACTCAACTTGTGCAAAAAATTATAATTTAAATTAAAATGGAAACTTGAGTCACGAAAGTGAGTAATATTTAATGAAACGCAATTTTCATAATTTTGAGAAAGTTTTGATTATTTATTTCTTTTGAAAATTAAAAATATTACCACCGAAGGAGAAGGCTCATAATTTTTGAAGTTTGTTTTAATTTGGATCGGTTTCAAGAAGATTGTGTTTTCTTATAATTTAGTGCAAAGTAAATTTTGGTAAGTATTCTTACAACCTCAAAATTTTTTTTTTTTTTTACCGAAATAAATATTCAGTGTTATTTATCTCATATAATATCAATATCAAGAGGTTACTCCTCAGTGTCTTGCGACCTCTTACCGCTGTTATCAAGATTTACACTCGCGTAGCGGAAGAAGCATCAAGAACTTCAAACGCGACGTTCTCTCTCCTCATTAGTTCTTATTCTGAGCCAGGCAACGATCGTATTTCGTTTTCAAATACTGTCGCAAGAGAGAGAGAGAGAGAAGCTTGAAATTTGTTCACCGATGTACTGGAAGTGGTCCTCCTCATTCTCGTTGTAGTCGATGTAGACTCTCTCGGCAAATCGAGCGGCAAATCTGCCCTTTAATCTCGACCCTCTTTGCATAAAGTTAAAAATGACTGCCGTTACCCCCGATGGCCGACCCTCCCCTACTGGGAGCTCTTTTCACGTAACTGCTGCGCAGCCGTGCGTTCGCTCACTCGAGCACTTGCGTCGCTTTGTCCTCGTGCATGTAAATGAGTAATAAAGTGGGCCAGAGTGATGCACAAAATTTCATTCTCGTTCACGAACCACACCACAAACGTCGGATAAGTATCGTGGACGAGTCACAAAAGTCGTCGTTTCAAATTATCTTATTATCTAATGCAGATACGTAAAGTTGCAAAGTGTTAAAAAAAAATGTCTCGTTCATAGCTAACAGAAATTGTAAATGTTTTAACAGACTCTTGGTTTATCCGCGTATCTTTCTTTCCGCGTAATTTTTTTCATGATTTTGTGTTTTCGTGAAAGCTTGCATATCGAAAGCGCGTTGCGCCGAAATGCGAAAGCAAGAGAGAGAAGGAGGTAGAAAAAAGCTCCAGGCGTTAATCTCTTTATGAGACACGATAATCGTTCATAACGTTCATACGGTAGCGCGAGGCGGGCAACAGGCTCGCAGGATGACACGAAGCGGAGGCGCGTTAATTAAATTAAAAAACATTGTACCTACATTATATCTCTCCGCTTATTCGGTGAGATACGGGACCGTGAAAAAGCGCAGAGACAAAGAGTCCAGCAATGAGAGACACGATGATGAAAAGAGAGAAAGAAAGAGTAAGGGTGGACGGAAGGACGTGAAATACGGAAGAGATATCTTTTCCACGATTAATTCGACAAGAGTTGACTGCCAGAGGGAGAGAGTTGCAGCGACACGGGCATAAAGGCATCGCAATATCCGTAATGGAAATTAATGAGATTATTGGAACAGCTTCGGCGTTAGAAAAAAAAGGGGCGGCCTTCTCCCCATCGTCGAAGGATGGCGAATCTTCAGTTCTCGCTGCGAGCGAGATGCGGCATCGGACGATATTATTAGTATCCCCTTCCCCTCCCTCCCGTTGATTTATTAATTGTCGGAGAAATTCCCTTCCTTCTTCCTCGGAGCTTCTTAATCGACGGAATTTAGACTGCGAACAACGTTAATATTTTACCGATATCGTAACATCCTTCGCGATATATCGACAGGTGCAGACACACGCTACAGTTTCCTCCGTCTCTCGCGCAAGACGCGCAATAACGTAACGCAATCCATCAAATTTAGCGCGTTGTAAGTTGAATGAGTTTACAGGCCGAAACTTTTTTAATTCTTCGAACATCCATTGATGTATACATGTATATACGCACATACACACACAAACACACATGTATATAAAAGTTTATATATTTTTACCTCTCCGCCGCGGCGCTATTAATATTGCGATATTAACGTGAAATATGTTCTCACGTAAAGCTCTTTTTATCGGGAGCTACGAAAGAGATTACGTGCGGGTCCGCGCGTATCTTCTGTGAATAATCGCTCTAATGCAGTGTCGCGAATGGATTTCCCGCGATATATAACTATACGACGATGCAAAAACCGGCTCGATTAATTAACCTTCTTTGACTGCGTTTTGACTCTCGGGGCGCGCGGCGAAACGTGAGGAGGGGGGTAGTTTTTGCGCGGTCTATGTAAATCCCTAAATTTTCGCGCTGCCGTCGAAACTCCCCTTCGCCGTTATACCTCTGTGCGTTATACCCCGGTCGCATATAACGCGCAATGATAAAGTTTGTATTGCGCGCGAAATCGGGAATCCTGCATTACGACCTAGACAATCGTTTATTGCGCGCCCCGTGTTACGACCGTCCTGCATTAATAATGCTAATCGTGTGTGTATGCCGTCGACGCATTAATTAATGCCGCGGGACGATTGTATTCCGTAAACAATGAAACTCGTACGTGATTGCGAGCAACGTGCTATTGCGAGCCCATTAATGATTACCTCATATAATTTCGAGGATCGGCGATCGATAATTTATTTTGCATCACGCCGGAAGTCAACCTCAGGACGCGCGACAATATTTTTGCGCGCTCACGGGAAGGAGATTATATGTGACGCGGATGTGTGCCGGCATAGAAATTGCATCTCTCCAAGATTTCTTCCCAAGTATGCGCCACATAAATTTCAGTCAAAATGTCCCGAATTTGTGTCCCAAACTGGGTTTATACTGGATAGAATCCTGTGCCTGAGAACTTTACGCGGTGCTGGCGTATAGAAATTTTTCATCCGTATGTGTGTGTGTGTGTGTGTTCTCCATGAGAAAACCGCACGATAAATCGCCGCGCGTCAACGTGACCGCGCAGCCGGTTAAAATAATTTCGTGTGTGCGCGCGCGCGCGCTCGCGTTTTCGCGCGCGATTTTGTTTATACGCGCTCTAAAGCTAAACGGATCGAGTTTGACTTTTGCGCGACACCTTTGACGCGCCGATTCGAACGATTTTGTTTGATCGACGCGCGCGAGGCAACACGATTATTTAGCGCATACACAAGGCAACAATCGCTTTATCTCTCCTCGAACGGGTTGTTCTGTAGTATTTGCAGAGTAGGTTACGAGAGCGAAATTCCGAACTCAGTCGGACGCGGACGCGTAATCGCGCACACGTGTGCGAGGGAGGAAAGGGGTGCGCGCGCGAGAGGGAGACGGCGATATATAAAGTGCTCTTCGATGGCTCGTGCGCGCAAACTGAAATCGACGCGAGTGCGCTCTCCAACCAGTAATCTATGATCATCAGCGTCGACTAACAAGTGCTTGTTCGCAGAGTTCGCTGTACAGCCGGAGTACAACAAATCAGATTACTCGCACGGCTAAGTGCGTAACTCGCAAGTGATTCGAGCGCAAGAAACAGAATTACACGCGAAATTGGAGACGCATATCCGTACACGCGCACGCTTACGCACGCATGTATACACGCATGCGAAAACGCGAACGCGAATTCATCTTTGGATTATTCGCGCGTTTTCCCGCAATACAGAATAAACCTCGTTAATAGCATAAAATGCATTATAAACGGAATGCATTAACGCTTGCGTAATGCTCTGCGGCTGTTAATAGATTGTCTCTGAAACGCAGGAAGCTGTAATCATCTATTAATAAACTCAGTATCGGTTCGGTTTTCATAACAAATGTCTAGCTGCATCGCGCGCAAACCTTCGCCGCGTCGATTTTTTTTTTTTTTTTTTTTTTTTTTTATCGTTGTGATCAAACACTCGACCGGACATAACAAACGTGGAATAATTCATCTCGCGATCGCGCGACGTTTTCATATCGATACGCCCGAAATATTGATGAAAAATACGTTTGAAAAAATATTATTGATACGTGTGATATATTAATGTCGACAAACATTGAGTTCGAAATGTTTACGTAATTTTTTCCGATTTTCTGGGACAACAAAAAGAGAAAAGGTCTTTTTTAAATACCGTCGTTTTATTTTCTACTATTCATACACCCGTCAACGCGGCTTATTAGCGTCAATGAATTATCAGAAGTTTTTATTGTACATACATGTATTAGCAGTTAAGGTTTATCTCGATATTCTCTTCCTGTTCTCTCGGTGGCAATTATGATTCGCGCGAAGATATCCGGAACGCGAGCTTAAAATTCAGCGTACGTGCATTGTACACATGCGTGCGTGCGTGCGTGCGTGCGTGAGCGATACACACGCGCGTGACAACTTTTCCGATCGAAACGCGCGCGCTGCGGTTCTACCGTGTTTACGATCCGATCTCCGGTCGAGAGAGAGAGAGAGAGAGAGAGACGAGAGAAGCGTTCGGCTTTTTTATTGCCGGGTCAAAAAGTATTTTCTACTATCGATATTTGCAGCTCCGACATTGCAGGATAACAATAAATACCGTCGATGAGCTCCGTCACGAGGATAGAAAAGCCATTTCGCATTTACGTCACTCTCGCGATTCCGGAAAAAAAAAAAAAAAAAAAAAAAAAAAAAAAGAAGAGATGAAGGAAACTTAGATTTTTTTGTTTTTTTACTCCAAGTTTCTAGTATCGATATCCTGTGCGCGTGCGCAATGTGACAGACGTTGAAAATATGGCACACGTTGAAAGTGGCGCGATGAATACACGCGATGTGCATTACGTGGTAAACAAAGCGTCGCACGAATGACGTGTACACATACCTATATGTCAAAGGAAAATATCAAGATTGCAGAGACGCGTTTTCATATTCACAGACTCGCAATTAGAATGTCATTAGCACCTCATTAGCGAAGCAAACTCGATGAAAGCCAGCTATTAAGGCGTGGGCTATTAAAAGTTGTGCGAATAAATTTATTTTACAACCAATCTCTCTCTTCGTCTTAACGACGCGACGCCGCCGCCTTTAAGATGGCGCCGTGAGTTTGCCCTTAAATTTCGGCCTGTCTTATCGTCGTCCATGCACGCACGACGACGTTGCTCCGGCGATTTGTCACTCTTATAAGCGGTAAGAGTTATGCGAGAAAACGCACACCCTCTCTCGTCGTCGCGTGGTGCGATTCCACGCACCGGATAACGGCGTAAATAAGACTTTGCATAAGTGCGGCGGCCATCGCGATACAGACCGAATCCAGTCTGATCTCGCGTGCAAACATCAGGTGCGCTGTGGGTTTTTGCGACTGATGCACTGCACACAGAGATTTTTTTTTTGTAACAAAGAGTGTTTTTTTTTTTTTTTTTTTTTTTTTTTTTTTTTTTTTTTTTTTTTTTTTTTTTTTTTTTTGTAAATTTAATTCTTAATCTCTCAATGTTTCTTGTGTAGCGACATGTTTTTTTTTTGTTTTGTTTTTTTACGTACGTGTATTCGACAGTTGCGTTTAATTCGCGAGCGTCGTTACGTACAATGAAGCTTAAACAGACGCGAGAAATGACATCGTTAGCGTGATATCGACATCATTGCAAAATGTATACGAACGCGCTAATAAAAATTCTAGAAGCGTAACTGAGCGAAGAGTATACATGGCATTATGAGCGTTAGCGGGGAATATTACTTTATTCGCCTACACGACAATAACACCGCCGTCGAAGATTATCAGAAGTCCGCGCTACATTTCGCTGCGAGAGCCCCGAGCGTGAAAAGTGCAAGAGACCTTCTCTTTTTCTCGCGTGGAGGATTAATAGACTCGAGCAACCGGAACGGATGAAGAACGTGCTCTTAGCGCGCTGTGTACGTGACGTTATTCTCTCGTTCCTGCGTCCTTTTCTCTCTCTCTCTCTCTCTCTCTCTCTCTCTCTCTTTTTGTATCATCTAGTCTAGATAGTACCAGCTTCCTCCCCTGAACTCCTTGTCTTTCCATTCGGTTTGCACTCCTCTCTCTCTCTCTCTCTCTCTCTCTGCACCTTTCTCTCTCTTTCTCTCTTATATTCCTCTCGCAGATCTTCGCTATTGCCTTCTTGCGCTACGCTTGCACCTCTACTGCGACCGTCTTCCTCTTCTCTCCATCTCGCTCGATCCTCAGTCTTCGCTTCTCTCGCTCTCTTCTTCTTCGAGATTAAGTCGTACTTTGAGAATGAGGGGGACGTGAGTACGAACGTTCTCATTTCCATAGCAACAATCCGGAAAGCACGTTTTCCAAATTAACCCACGCGCTATGCAGAATTAACCCTCGTCCTCCCCGCGGTGTCTTTGTCTCTTTCGTTACTCGGACGGGCTTCTCGCCCTCCTTCCCGCGATTACGTCCCACGTTGATTCCGTTCCTAACGATCGCGCACGAATTGAAATCTCTAATCACCGTTTTAGAGCCATGTCCGACTTTCGCGTATAACACAAATGGCGTTTAATGTCCTGCAGCACCCACTACTGGTATTCCCTAATTGTGAGTAGAACCACTTCCACGCCACGTTTTGCTAAGCATCGAGCGGATCTTAAACAGATTTGCCTTCAAACTGTTCATCTCGAGAAACTGTCTTCCGAGCCGCGCATGTGAATTTATATATAACGAGTATTTTATAAATAGAGAACACGCACATGTAAGATCGCTTGAGTATTTGTTTTGCAACAACGTTAGTTTATATATACAAAAAAAAACTTGTGACGTCAACGTCGCGATATTAATAATTGCGATAGCGTGAAAATAAGGTTCGCTAAGCACACATTTTCAAATCGAATATCGCAAAATGACATGTGGATTTTCTATACCGTTCAATAAAGAAGAAGACGAAGAAGAAGCAAAAAAAAAGCGAGTCTGGGCGAAGAATCGGATTATCAAAAAGCATTTTGAAGAAAATTCAATAAAACCGCTAAACCGTTAAGAAACTAGGTCCTCATCTTTCAGGTGGGACCTGTCGACTACGACGATCGAGTAAAATTCAAGATAGTAGAAGTGGTAGGGGGTCACTCTCATAAACCAAGTAAGTCGACCTGCTCGACCGTAAAACTCCAACTTCGGAAATCTCTTTGTGTGTGCGCGCACGCGCGGCCTCTTCCAAAGTAGAATGTGAGAGCGCGACGAGAAGCGCGCGTTCTGCTTAGGTAGGTGTCGGAGACGGTGATAGAGAAAGGGTGTTGTATTAAAGAGCGAGAAGAGAGGGACCGATCTCGAAGAAGACGCGGAGGAAAAGCGAAAACGAAGGGTGCGCAAACACTTGGACCGAGCTATATAGACTTTTACCAACAAGCCTTTCGCCGAAGCGATTGATTATTTAAGTCCTCTCTTTCTCGAGCTTATATACCCAACATTCTTCTAGTCTACCTCCGGGACCTTTGCTCCCGGTTGACCCGTAATCCTTTCTTCTTACTCGGCCAGCACTCGTATATTTGTAAATTCACAGTGCTCTTCCGGTCAGTCCGCGGAAGAAAAGGGGTATCGAAAATCGAAGAGAGTCGTACCGTGGTGACGATTGAAACAGAACCGAGGATACCGTCGTAATCGTCGTCGTCGTCGTCGTCGTCGTCGTCGTGGTCGATGGTCACGACAATTTTCCTCTATACGAAGAGTGCTACAATTCCTCCATTCCCTCTTCGCAATTCCTCGCGCTTCAAGCCGCAACATAACGGGTTCCGGACTTTACACCGGGCACGTGCTTTCTTGAATTAAAGACCGCCTTCACACCGGTGTGCCGCACGTGGCCACTGAGTAACACATACAACTGCATCGTATATAAGGTTTTCCTCCTTGCGGCCTCCGGAAAAGCCGTCGGAACATGAAAACTTTAACGTTGCGGCGCCGATATATATACCTCCCGCGCACGTGTTGTAGAACTGCGCTCGCGCGCGAACGCACATAAAAACGTAGAGAATATGCATGATAACTTACGAACGCGATATTACTTTCCGCGGATCTCGGCAGATCGAACACCAATTTCGAAAGCCAATTCGCGGCGTAGTCGCGATAACAACGCGGCTCTGCTGCGGATGGGAGGACGTAAATATTTTATCACCTGGGCTATACGTAACGACACTACTTTAACGACACCAACTAGACGGATGTTAAACATTGTGATTTACGGGCGCGCACACCCCGTATCGTCTACTCATCCTCTTCCCAATGACGCCGACTGCCGACAGGCGCCTCGTTCGCGACAGACAAATGAATCATACTTGTCTATGTTGCGATTGCACGGTGCGATCTTCCTGTATACCGAGATATAACGGCTATATAAACATTATTCTCCGTCATTGTGTGTTACTTTGGTTTACGAGTGGGATGCAAATGCAGAACGGCGAAAAGAAAAAAAAAACGGTGTCAACGTATTTTCGTCAGTGAATAAAACTTCACATTGCGCAACCTAAACGATTTCAAATAATTATCGCACATATTAAATAATTATAACACATATCTTTTATGACTTTTTAATGTTGCGCGCATATTTGGAAAACGTTTCCGATGTTGAAAAGACACAAAGACGTCAAAATATTCCAGACTGACGAAACATGCAAATCTCTTCTGGAGATCAATATCAATCGTCCGTCGAATCTTCGGACTGCGCAGTTCTATCCGTATAAGTTGGAAACTTTAATCCGGCATCAGCTTTCCAACTTACTGTCACAAGTTGTGCATACATATCTATGTGACTCTCATACTTGTGTGACGCAACAAAACGGTTAACTATCCGAGGGATCTTCCGCGAGGCCGCGCGACCGACAAATCCGATTGTTTCGATAGCATCTCGATTCGTGTGGTCGATTATATGTATGCACTACATACTACCTTGTGAAACCCTCTTGGATGTACGCTCGTCATATCGGCTCGCGCGCGAGCAACCAGTGCGCGGGAGGAGTGGTTGGAGGGTAGGACGAATACATCCGCCTCAAATTGATTGGAATTGTTCCCCGGCTGATATCTCGTTCCTGGTGGTTCGTGGCAGCTTCAGATAGACGGTAGGCTGCACCTTGCACGCGGCGCGAGAGAGACAACTCCGGCGCTTTGCGCCCAGGTTGGGTTAGGCTAGGTTAGTTTAGCCCGGACTATATCCGTCAGACCGTGTGTTTGCGGAAGGCTACAGAGGGATGAAAAGGGCGAGAGAGAGCCACGGCGAAGGGGTTCTTCCCTGGAATTAATTTCGAAGCTTCTACGGAGAGCGCACCACTTACCCTGCGCGCTTATCGTATCGCGCTCGACGGAAGGATGCGTTAGGCTCTCTCCCTCGAACTCCCGTTCGCGGAAAGTATTGAATGTTAAGCATGGATCAACACACAGTGGGACTAGGGATAAAGCATTTCTCCGATGCCCGTTGTGATTACAATTGAAATACATACGTAACACGGCTTACGCTAATGCAATCACAACTCAAACGCTGCGCTATCTATCGTACTGGTATAATATCGAGAGTTTACGTAGAATAATTACAAGAAACATTGTGCGTTTATAAATATAAATCAAAATATTTTCTATTCTATATATGCATAAATTTCGCTCTAACAAATCCGACAATGTTATATATTTTCGCAATCGCATTACATTTTTATATAACGACGGGATAATTCATATTCATGAAACATGCGCGAAACGATATTTATAATCGTTCTGGCATGTGCGGACATCTTGCTCGGAACGATTATAAATTACCGCGCTATAAATTTTCCAACAAACATAGCCGCGCATCGTCGCGTTTATAAACGTTGATATGCGTATTATATAGAGTATTAGAAGTTCAAACGTGACATCGATCATCCACTCAGTGCGCGATAAATGCGTGAATATATGTATATATCGTATATGTCGTTGTTTTCCACATGCTTAATCAGGATTCGAGTGTAAAATCTTGCATTCTTAAGCAAAAGTTTTTATTTATTGCGCAACAATTGATAATTCTGTTTGCTTTAGCTTGATTATATGCATTATCGATAATCACTATTGCGCAAGTTGAGGACATTAAGCACAAGATATATAGAACCTAACCGAAATACCATTAAGAGAGATTACGAGATATATTACACGCTCAGGCAGGCCGCAGTAAACAATTATTTATGGCTTTTCGGCCGCACGTATAAAAAACTTCGGGATAAAGTTGTAGTTTGTGTTTAAATACAACGTTGTGAAGCGCAATTCAACGGTTTACGACTTGCACTGGCAATGAGCAACAGGGAAACATTAAGGAAAAGATTGTGGAAGAAGACTTACGTTCTCTCACAGCTTGGGGCCGATGTGAATAAGCCTTGCCTGTTTTTTACGGCTTCCAATCTGAAAACAGATCGCAATAAGACATTTAGTCTTAAATATATATCTGAAAAACACGTGTATTACGTTTATAAAAAGAATTTATCAAGTGTTTACACAAAATTACAAATTATTATAAGCCTAATCAAATGCCGTATCATTATTCAATAAATAATACTTATAGAAATAATATCAATGTGTGTATCACATGTACATATATACATTATGCATTGTATGATTGATTCAAACGTTTAAATGATACAAAAGTTTTCGATGATTCGGGGAAACGAGTCATATATCATCCGCGCGTTAATGACGTAATAAATCGCGCAAAACAGCGAAATGCTTTCAAAATTAGCAGGCCCCGTATCACCGCGACTTCCGCGATACGTCACGGCTAATATGCAACCGGCGCGGTCTGTAACCATAACAATACGTGCTTCGCTTTATATTGCCGCAGGCAATAATTACCGCAGCGGCGAGGCGAACTTCAGTTTCGTGAATCCTCCGAGGAAACCGCCGCTGCATTAGATTACGTAGTTTGACACTAAGGAGGTGAACGTGCATCTCCGAGCCTAATCTGGAAAGCAATAGTTCGCGTTTACGTCCTGGTATATCCTTGCCTTATAATGTTACCGCGCATTTGATATTCAAGAACGTCTTGTTTATCGAATTAGCATGCAAATTGCATGGAGCAGTTAAATATGCGAAAACCGATGTGTTAATTAAAAGAATAATAAAAGAATAATCCGACAAATGTGTCTGCTGTCACGCTCGAAGCTATTTTGGCAAGCAAGATTTTTTGCAAAGAAACACTTTGTTTACATATTCAATCTATCACATAAATTTCAGTCTGTAATATAAATAAAATATCTTATCGTGCGAACGAAGAAAAAAATTGTATTTTTGTCTTTTTTTAATTAATTTTTTTTAATAATTAAGAAACGTCTTCAACTCTCGTGTAGAATTAAAAACAATTCTATTAAGCGGATTCTATTAATTATTAATAGCATTAATAACTAAATGTTTTATTATAACATTACCAAGTAAATATATCATTGATTACACATTGTGTGAGTGACGCAATTTGGTACTAAATTACATTCAATAAATATACATATATGTAGAACGAAGCTACCCGCGTGTATATACGTCACTAAAAATCTAATTGCATAATTAACGAGTATACAGCATTGGAATGCTCGTAACTGCGTCGACAATTATTGTTATTCTATATCTATAATTAGTTGATAAAGTGAACGCGCGCAATCGATTAGAATCCACGTAAATATTCCACGTGCGCGCTAAATTAAATAATCGTTGTTGGTGAGATTTTCATTAGACATACTTAGCTTATACGTCTACGAATACGCCGAGACGAAGAAGGGCTAAGCGGGATACCGGGAGTCACATCTTTCTCTCGTTTCTCGAAGTAACGGGGTGATTTCAGGGTAGGTTGGAAATACGCGTGAGCGATGGCTTCAGCCATTTTATATGACGTGCTGTAAGTAATCCCCATTGCGAAACGATCTGGGCCACGAGCAGAGGAACGACCTTTTTATTTCTCGACCGGTTTTACGGCAAACTCGCTTCCGCATTTATCTCGGCTCTTTCCATCCCCTTTCTTGACCCACCCCCTTTAGCTCCCTGTTTTTCCATTCGTTGTACCTTTACGGCTCCTTACCGTGCGACAGGATTTATAACAGCGTTTCTCTCTCTCTCTTTCTCTCCCTCCTGTCGTCTTACTTGTCCGGTTTTTTTTATCGAAAGTGTCCTCGACTATACCATAAGAGAAATAATCGATTAAGTATCACTATGTGTGCAAAAATTTGGTTTTTTTTTCGATGAAAAAAACAAATACCAAAAATTCAACTGATTTCGACCGATAACTGATGTATAAATATTGCCGCGCGTGTGATTACAAATAATATATTTATTATTAATATCTCGATGTAATTTGCTTCACCGTTCATTATCTGTAATTAAATAAAGATACAAGATACGTACAATTATTACATATTTGTTCCGCATTATTATATGAGAGATATTACAAAAAGTTGCAATGGCTTGATTACACAATAAATAAATAAATAAATAAGACTGTAAATTAAAAGAAAAATCATAAACACAAAGTATTCATGCAATTCTTGCACGAAATTAGTTTCACACGTCTCGAACGATAAGTACACAAAATGTAATCAATACGCCGCACATGTCGAAGCAGCGTAGGATAAACCGAGAGATGGCAAATTCCGGCATTGGTAGGCATTGCAAGACGTATTGAGCATATATATCCCATTTCTCTCTGTGTAACTAGCTCGAAGGATTCGGCCAAGTGATAGGACGACAACCCCAAATCCTAGCCGCGTGTATTCAAGATGAGAAGCTTGTGAAATAGATAGGATCCGACTATAGACTAAACCGCACGGGGGATCGGAATCACGTGTATAAACAGATGATGAAGCACACACTCGCGGTCGCAGTGTGAGATAAATATTAATATAGAGAACTTACGCAAAATATCTTTAAAAAAAATATGTTTTCTCTCTTGTCTCTAGTGTGTATTCACGTGAATAGCCACGAGATGACGTATCGTCTATCACACCGATTCGCGAATGTTGCGGCTGTGAACCATTTCCGACAATAATTCGTCCCTTTGAAACTGAGAAAATGCTATTTTAGCGACGTGCATGTATCCAATACAGAAACGACTACGTTCACTTTGGACATCAATATGATATTGTTTTTTTTCGTCCATCTATCTCGCGCGCGAGACGGTCGTGGAATAAAAATCGACACTGCAATTTTTGTTCCATATGAAAGAGGGAAAAAAACGATTTTTTCCCTTGTCCTTCTCGATCCGCCCCAAAACTGGGTTGACGGAGGGCGACGCACCAAAATACACGACGAGCTAATAAAGCTCGCGTAGCTTTATTGTATATGTATATATATACGTATATATATATATATATATATAAAGAAGAAATAAAGCTTCATTGTGCCACGTACCTTGAGGCTACCGCAGTTTCATTGAGGGACAAAAGGGACAGGGGGCCAATGGCGAGAAGTGAGGCGGCGCGATATTATTACGATACGAACAGACCTTTTTTTGTCGTTTGCTGCTAAGGGACGCTGCGACAAAAAGATCCCCTCATCCGGGGCAGATTGCGGCTGCTAGTATGCGGAAAAACTTAAGAGCTTAAAGCGACTGCCGCCTGCCGCCCCGTGTTGCGCGCGCCTTAATGCAATGCATGTTAAATTTGTAAGCTCGTACCTCCGATGTCAGCCGAGAGATTAACCGAATAATTCACATTTATTTTAATTTAAATTATTTTTTGAGAGGTTTCAGATTGCTTTTGGAAATTATTATATTCGCGAATTATTTGTTATTGTAAGAGACGCGCAAGTGCGATATGAAGAGAGCGTCGTTTCCGTTCGTTTCTTCTCGACGTAAATTAAATCCTACTATGTACTTCGTTAGAAGCGAAGGAGCCAATTAAGAATGCGCGACGAAGCACCATTCCATTTGATCCCGCTACTACTTTCTGCGATAGTTGTGAAATTTAATGCAGTGTCGCTATTTTACTCCGCTACACATCCGTCTGTATGTGAAAAGACAGTAAAAAAAAATTTAGAGTGACATTATATTTCACGATACAGTAAAAAATTCTCGCATTTTTGTGAACAACTGACAATATAATGTTGTAAAATAAAAACGGCAAGTGTCTGTCGTGTGTCATAAACAGAATTATTACTTTGTGCAAGATATATAAGAAAAAAAAGAAGAATTCTTGTTACGGCGTCGTGTGAAATCAGAGTAACATCATTCGTAACATCTTGTTAAATTTACATACGAAACTGTTACGGTACGTGCGTTTTTATGAAATTTCATCGATGTAACATCAAGATAATAATAAAAATGTTGCAAAACGTGCAAAGAATTGCAAATATCAGAAACACGAGGATTATACACGTACAACAATATCTACAGCACGGCAATTACATATCGACAATAGAAATCAAACAAATTGACCATTCAGTTGCATCAAAGCTATCAGAACGTTCGGTTAGGTAACTTTTTTTTTTTTTTTTTTAATCAAACGATAAATCGACTGTCCTACACTGCGAGCGAGCCAACAATTCCGCAAGCTGAACTAGGTCGGGCATATATGCGCATGTAAAAGGCGAAAAATCTATTATCAGAGGGAAAACTAAATATTCTATCAATATAACGGAAAGAAGGACACCTTCACTTTTGTTTCCAATATTCCATTTGATGCAAGAGAGATATTAAATTCAAAGATAATTACTTTTCCTCTCTTTTACTCGTTTTGAGTAAACTTTCTGTAGAAATTTCAGGAAAATTGTTCTGATGTTGTTCTTTGTGTAACCTACATCTTGTTAATAATTTCTTTTTGACAGCATATATTCTGATGAACAGGACTTTTAAAACGTACACGTCCGTAGAAAAGTTATCTATTGATTAACGATAATTCACGGACCCATAATCCGAAGTGCGAAAGGTTATATGTAACGTTAACGTGTCAAGTTCCAGAAGTCGCGCGGACGTTCTAAGATTTAATTAGAAGCCAATGGGTTATGCAGTTTATCGTCAGCCCTTCCCTCCCCCGCTTTCTCCGCTTCTCTTTCGATCCTTCTCTCTTTCTTTCCGTACTGTGCTGAACATTTTCCGAAACCCCATAGAGACACGCGCGCGGAGCCGTTTGATGCCAGATGCTGCCGTGGATATTGGATAAAAGTTTCTCTCGGTTCGCGAAGGAAATAATTTCACAAGCCGCGCGCGGCCGGGGCTGCTACACCTCTCTCGCACCCTCTTCGTTGCGCGCGGCGCGCTCGTCCTTTTGTGCAGAAAGGAGCCGGCGCGCTAGCTCGACGTTCCGAAAGAAACTTACCAGTATCGGATAAGACCCGTTCCAACCTTCTCTTCGGATTTTCTCGACTTGTCGTGTTTCTCTGTAGACAAAACGGGCGGCGATGCCGCCACCTGGCACTTAACATATATGGAAAAGTCCCGTTTCGTATCCGCGCAATGGCGAAACTTTCCGACACTTTCTTCCCAACCGATTAAGAGATGGAAATATTCCTTGGCGCGCAGCGGCGTCGCCGAGGAAACATCGTTTAAGAGACATTGCCGTATCTATTTCTAGAGTAGAGAGAAGTGAGAAAAAAGACATTGACTCGAAAAGCGTGAGAAGAGGATTCTAGTGGAAATATTTCGCATTTTTATTCGACTAGTTTTCTCGTATTTATGCAATATCAAGACTATAATTTCACTCGGAAAACATCACGATTCTCGATGATCTTACTACATATACGCGTATTTCTCATCGATCAAAACACATCTCTCAACATCTCGCGCTACATCATAACGACGAGAATTTTCCGCTGTTAGAGACAGTTTCTCGATACGCGTTTCAGTTTTGTGTAGCTGATCAGATCGACCATTTTTGCCGTGGATTTGTTTTTGAAGCACGATAAACACAGTAACGTAGGATCGGCCTAAGTGCTCTCGGTAGCGAACGGATATTACACTCTCTGTCGCGGGCGCTCCAATAATCTACCGGCGCGGCGCTTGAATAAATGTTTTTTTTTTTTCACAATCGTTTACGAGGCAGAAAATCTGCATCGTTATTAAGAAAACAATAATATCCGATGATTACAGTATCAACACAGAGAGAACGGTTTCTTTAGACTTAACAAATTTTGTTAAATCCAAAGAAATTTCCAATGAAATTATTCCAATGAAATAATTTCTTTGGATTAAACAAGATTTGTTAAATCT
>QVOB01008910.1:0-22810 GCA_014839585.1 Pseudomyrmex concolor | reverse complement strand
ATCAATATTTCCTTGACAGCCCGTGACCGCCGCATATAGTTGAATCAAACACGATTTTGTTACTTCAACAACTTTTTTTTCTCAGTGTAGGACATCAGTAATACATAGAAAGAAATTTCAATTTCATAATGGATGTCACGGGACAAAAAATTCCTAACAAAAATTCTTTTTCTTCGTCTCTTTCTCTTTCTCTCTCTATTATTGGAAAAAAGATTTAAAGTGTCATATAAACTGTGTACGATTCATTACGGCCGGACTCGCTCCGCAAATTAATATGAGCGTGTTAATTTGACCTCGTCCTCGTAAATTTGAAGTATCGTGAAAGTGAAATTGTTAATTAACTTGGCGCCATAGTGAACGCCATAGTGTTTCTGCAACATAAACGAGCGTCATTTTGTTCATCGACCTCTCTGGCTTTACTCAATTTACTCCAACTTACGCGATCGCATTCTCGCGATTCCATATTCATTTATATCGCGTGCGTATAAATAACACTCTCGGGTTATACCGCGTTATTATCTCGAAATTTTTACTTTAAATCAATCACGCACACACCGCGCTCATTATAGAAACGAGATAGAACGCATCGGCGGCAGATATGTTATACGCCGTGTGTATGTGTGTACGTCGTGTGTACACATGAGCGAATTAAACGCATTCGAACAAATTTCGCGTCGCGACACGTTGCGATAAACGCTACGCCGTTTTGTTATGTGACACCTGGTATAGAAGAGCGAGACTCCCGGGGCAAAGAGTTCGATCGTAGTCACGGGCAGGTGTGTTTTGCAGCGAATCTCGCCGTGGCAAGTCGAGAGGAAGGCAAAGAGCGGGAACACGTAGGTGACCTTTGAACCCGGTGGACTCCCTGCTATTTCTCCGTACCTCTATCCCTCAGTGTACACGTTTCGTGTTGGCCAACCCTTACGTACCATTCGTCTTCCTACCAAAGTCACCACCGTGTTTGAGAAACACATACGTACGTACATACATACGATACCGTCGCGTCTCCCGCAGCAGCGCATCCTCGATTGATTTTCTTTTATGGGAGATTCGTGATTGTACGCGAAGGTCGAACGACGAGAACAATAAAACCGCGATGATCACACCGGTGATCTTGAAGGATTATAAATCTCTTCTCGTTTCATTAAAACTCGCACTGTACTTGTTGCCGCTGTTTTCGACGCAAATTCGCGACGACGTTTTTTATTTACTCGATTGTTAATTTTGTTGTGATATATCTTCTGACGCAGGTCAATAACGTGCAAATCTCTATCATCGTTTTTCGCGTAAATTTCTTTCTCACACGATCATCGCAACTCGATCATACACGTTGCCGCCGTAATACATTTCGATTTTTTTAGTTCGTTTCAACATGCGCGAATTTATCCGATACTGTTTTTCTCGCGAACGAGTTTTTTTTTCTGTAACTCGGTTGTCAATCGGCTAATAAATTTATCATCGCGTTCGATACACGGATCGATGCATTATTTATCATGTGACATCTATGTGGTCAAGCGGTTCACTTCTCTTCTCGCTACATTACATGACCTCAAAAAAAACGTCGATACGCGATCCACAACGGAACGCAATGGCCAAGAGCTCAATGGCTATATTTATAGCCGTTCTCTCCCTGCTCTCCCCTCCCCCCGGGTCTCATTTGTTCTCTTTTTTTCACCGTTTCTCCGCGCGTAACACACGCGTAAATCTGCGCCGAGAGAGAGTGCTCGCACGGGGAGCAGTTGCGTTCGATCGTGTTAGTAAGATAGACGGTCTTAAATGCATTTTGCGTACGCGTGTGTGCGGCCTACAGCCGCATAAACGCATGTGCGAGAGACGCGCACACACATCAGGGTCAAGATACTTGGGGTTTCTTCGCGGGAAACGGACGTTACTGAACGTCTGGGTACTGTTAATGCAACCTCACGATCGCGATGAAGGTGCGAGGAGAGACTTGGAATCCGAAGAAAGACTCCGCTCTCCCTCTCTCCAGCTTCTCTTCTTGACGCGGTGCACCGTCACGAGTTCCTTCTTGAATCGAGCACTCTTTCTCAAGTTGCTTATATTCAAGCCGATTGTTGAACAATCGACTCTCGCGGTCTTGATAGATAACTCAACCCGGGAGGTGTGTGCTTTTGGCTTCGCAACCGTACAAGCGCGCGCGTCGGTTGCGCGTCGTGTAAAATAAAACGCGCGTCAACGCGAAACAATATTAACACTTCGTCAGTTTGTGAACGCACTGTCAAAATAATGCAAATAACCCGCGTCCGGAGAAACGTATTTAACATCGAAATGATTTATGAGGCAGGAGAATTATTAACGCGCAGAGAAGAGTCGTGTAATTCGTATGTATGCGTACGAAGTGTGAGACTCTTCGGAGAACGCACACGTCCTTTTACGCGTCATCTTTCCGTCACGGCAAACTTTTTCTCTCTCTCTTCTCGATCCTCTCTTCTTCGAGTACCTCCTTCTCTCCTTTTGTGCGTGGGCGATCGATTGGCTCGCGCAACTAATGCGGAAACGTGCCCGACGATGCGCGGTGGCTTCTCTTCTACACTCGCGCGAATGAGAAACGTGGTCTCGGCGCCGATAAACAAATAAAGCTTTCTCTATTCTCTTCTTTACAACATAGAAAATTGCCAACGATATTTCCTTCCACTCCGAACGCGAAACCGAGCCAGTCCGTAAGCAAACGAACGGCAATTTGCACCGCGGATACCTAATGACTTGTTACTTTTCGTTTCCCCACTTTCGTTAGAACGCGTGCTTCGCGACCGTATTTCATAAGAACATAATTTGATGTTAAGCACAGTTCTCTTTGGAACGTAAACTTGTGATTATCTTAGAAAGTTTTTCTTGAAGAGAACAGCTGGAAAGAGAAATATTAGATGGTGTGTGTGTGTAATGTGTGTGTACAAACTCTACAAAGCGCATACATTTTCTAAGCGCTAATTAGCTTTCTACAACGGTTTACGACGCTCTAAATTTATCAGCTAAATGGATCACGCATTAACAATCAAGAATCGAGTCGAGAGTTACTTTACGACCACCTTCCGTTTTTATAACGATAGCATCGGCACGAAATTCGAGGATATATTGTTCCATCTTCTATATCGCGTTCTCGAGAAAAAAAGTTGGACGAGATTTCGATGTATCAGCTTACTTTTGACATTCCCTATACGTGGCCGGAAGACGATGCTTTCAATTAAAGAGGGAATTTCCGAGAGAATACCCGCTCGGTCTTAGAAACAGATTAGAGGAGAGTGTAACTTCGGGTTGGTAGGTTCGAAAGATCTCTTCCTTTTGAATCTCGCTTGTCTCCTTCGTAGAACTAGTCACTGGTCTTTGGCTCGGGTTGCCCAGTTTTCCCCCCAAGCGAATTACCGCTAATCTCCTGCGTTCCCTTCTTCTTCTTCTTCTTCTCTCTATCTCTCTCTGTCCCTCTTTGATTCTTTCGTTGTTACGTCTCTCACGAATCTTCCTCCCATACCTGTCTCGACATTCCCCTTTCCCGCGTTCTCTCACCCTCGACATGGTTCAAGTGGCGTCTAAGCGCACTACTGGAAGCAGTCGAAGAGGTTCGTCCCTTTCGCTTCGTCTCCTCGCACACCTATTCCACTCCTCTTTCGCTTCTTCCTCACATGTGTCGTTCTCTTTCTCTCTCTCTCTCTTCTTCCTCTTCTTTCTCTTCCTCCAATCTTCTCCTTTAGCTCAGAAGCAGACTTGACGTTTAGCCTGGAGCACTCGCCACTTTAAAATTCCTCCTAATCTCAGTAACCGACCTCGTGTTCCGTAAGCCACCTCTTTACCTTATCCCCCCTCCCCCTCGTTCTCTTCCCCCGTTTCTTCTCAACACTCCTGTTCTCGTCGACGAGAGCGCGTTCTTTCTCTCTCTCTCTCTCTCTCTCTTTCTTCCGCCGTCTCTATACCTTCCAACGTTGAGCGTTAATGACGACGATAAAAAGATTAACGGGGATTGCCCGCAGTGGATTTGAGCCTATGGGCGCCTCCGGGAGCATTCCAGCCCGACGAGAATTAGGCGGGTAGAAGAGAATGGCGCCGTGCTCGAAGAGCACCGCCGGCTGCGCTGAGGTGAAAATACATACATACATACATACATACATACATACATACATACATACATACATACATACATACGTACGTACATACGTACATACACAACGTGCGCTGTATGTACCTCGTTTAGCGCTAGAATATCGGGGGGAATGGTGGAATGCGGTCTGGATTTTTGAACGCGTACATATACATATTATATATCTATATACGCGCGTTGAACGAGAGAGTGCAGAGAGAAATTATTTTCCGGCAGCGAAATTAGTAGTTCACGTGGCGCGGTTGCGCGAGGCGTTACTCATATTCATGATATCGCTTGATGTATGTTAATGCACTTATTTCAGACAGTTATTTCAGTCGCAAACGTAACATTTCGGGAAAACGGATTGCGTTAGTCACTCGTTGCGTTTCTCGCGAATATCTATATAATGTCGAACAATAGGATTCGCGTGCCGCGAAATATAACGAACGACAATGTTGTGAGAAAGCACGAGTAATACAATTATCTTGGTTTGCGCATTAAATGTTTTACCACAGTTCTCTCTCTCCCTCTCTCTTTCCCTCTCTCTCTCTCTCTCTGTTCGAGCAATGAAAACAAAACATGCGTGAGCGCAATTGTAACGCAATTATCTCGTGTGATCGATCGATTGAAACGCGGAGGAAATTTATTGGTCGCGAATTGCGATTTTTAACTTACACGAAGCGATTCAGCGGCGCGAACAGTTACTCTCTCTCTCTCTCTCTCTCTCTCTCTCTCTCTCTCTCTCTTTCTCTCTCTTTCTGTCTCTTTTTCCCGTTTGGCGGCTTGTTTAGCGTTCGGTTTCCGCGTGCGTTCTGTTTATCGGAGTTTCGGGAGGCTAACGTGTGCCGCGCGCGCACGTTGAAAAAATAATCGATCGCACGTTAATTGCAACGTTTGGACGGGGCTCCGGCCGAATAATAACACGTAGACGGTGGGCACGAATTATATGTAAATAACAAATGACCAAGCATTTCGGCGGCCGAATGATAAACGCGAAGCAGCGGCCGCCGCGGCGGCAGTGGCGGTTCGACGCGAGCGTTTTCCAATTAATGGATTTCCGGCTTTATCTCTAGCTAGTGTAGTTGGTGTAGTCGTCGTCCGTGCAGCGAGGCGCGAATTTATTCACAGGTAAGTGCATCGTTGCGCAGGTGCGCGTCAACGATGCGAGAAGGATAAATCTCGTTTTCGATGGTGGAACGCGCATGACACCACGATGACGCGTTGAGCCGCGAGCGCGGTTTCGATGATTTTTATTTCGTCCCCGGGATTTCCGGAGACGCGCAAATCCCGCAAACTTGGCGTGTTCAAACGCGCGCGCGCGCGCGCACGCACTGAATTATGAAAATAAATGTAGCAAAACTCTGTGTTGATTAAATCATCAAATAGTTTTTTAATAATTGATGCGAACTGACACACGCAACACAAGAGTGCAACGATAAAAAAAAAAATAAATAAATAAACAGATGTTGAATATACAGACGATATAAAGCGCAAAAACTTTCGTAATATTTTCCTCCGGGAACCGTTGTTCGAATTGCCAATGCAAAACAAATTGAAAAGCGAAATGTAACATCCCGGAATTGATGTTCGCGATGGTGAATGAATATTCCACTCTGGAAGTATTTTTACAATTGGATTTACGCTTTTTTTTTGTTCTTAATTGACTCGTCACGTCTTTCTATATTTATCGAGCAATGTGATAAAGTTTACGATAGGTTGCCATTATTGATATACAAAACTATGGATCCGGTAGAATAACCCGTTGTTCAACCGGTCCGCTGGGAAATCTCTCGCGTTCTCGGCTGGCAAGATACAGCCCTGACTGTGTATAACTGCACGTCAATTCAATCAACCTGGTTATGATCGGCCACTATATATATATATATATATATATATATATATATATATATAGAGAGAGAGAGAGAGAGAGACTTATGTGTACATAATTACTAAATTATATAACATTGCACGCGCATTGATGGGTCAGAGCGATATTAGTGTTTTCGATTTGTATATCGCGGCTTTCTCAAGGCTCTCTCATATGAGCTGGTTACATTTGCGCTCGTGCGGCGTTTCTTTTCTTTATATAACTGTAATATAGCGCCCGCGCGAAATTAATTAAAACTCGGTTTTCGCGCGCGCGCGCAATGAGAACAAGAGAACCTTACGAGATAAAAGCAACTCTCGCACGAGTGCTTAAGCTTCTTTTGCTGATGTGTCGTTAATCTAACGGGATTATATTTTGCAAACGTTTGACAATCAAAGTATATACGTGAAGAAAGTGCAGTACAGTAGTGCCTCGCGTATTTGCCGCATATTTCCCTCAATATCTTTCTGCGAGTTATTCCTACAAATTTCTAGAAGTGTTTCGCAAAAAGCACTCGGCCTAGGCTTTCTGCGAAGCACCTCTAGAAATTTGTAGGAATAACTCGCAGAAAGATATTGAGGGAAACATGCGGAAAACACGCGGCAAATACGCGAGGCACTACTGTATATACGTCAGATACGTGTTGATTCTTTCAACTTTCATCATGTGCGCAAACATAGACGAAATATGACATTACACAAACACTGAATATTTAAGTGCGCGAATATCTGTTATTACAGACAACATAAAATGATAACGAAGTTATTTAAAGAAAGATCGATATATTTTAAGTATAGGAAACAACAGTGCAGATACGTCATCTACGATAATGTTACCTGTAACAGGAATATTGCGGAACATTCCGATATTCGCGTCGTCACCACACACAATGGCATCCACACATTGTACAATGGCACTTACACGTCAACGTCCGCTAACATCAGTCGCCGCCACCGCAATGTGCGGTATTGCGTCGTCGGGGGGCTTCTCGGCTTAGAATTACAAACAAACGCGATTAAGCTACTCCCTTACACGGTGTAGAATCCACGTGGTGCTACTAGACGATAACTACTGCTAGATCGATCGATCGATCGATCGACCATTGAGAGACGACGACGAGGCCGTTGCACTGACCGGACTTTGTTCCTTGATTTTTTTCAGACCTTTACCAACGAGCCGTAATTCCATGTCAATTATACGGAAAAGGAATGAATTGACGTCGCGAGGTAATAAACATTTCGCGCTTTATCACGGCAGACGTCGTCTGGCGAAGAAGCGGATCGTTACATTTTCGAGTATATCGTCGCGACTCAATGTCTCGGCTCACCTAATTATCGTTAATAGTTTCATAGAATGCGATCCGCGCCTCGATCGGAGCGGACGCGATTCGAATTAATCGACGCATTACCGGGTTGGCCGATAGCTTCATGGACTGCGACCGTGAACGAGGATAACATTTAAGTGTCGCAATTATAGAGGATCTACTCCAAAGAGGATATAACGCGCGCGCGCAATATATATATATATATGTATACACATATATACATATTATATATAGTCTGCGCATATAGCCTGCGGAGCCCGCTCCATCCATTTAATTAAAGGCCGTCAATGAGTTTACAATTTCGTCATTATCATTTAGTCCGTAAGCGATCACGAAGGCGGCTTTTACGGCCGATAATTTGCAAGCTAGCAACGCGCGCTATACTCTTCCACCGTGTGTGCCGTACGCGCACATTATGTCCCTTTATAAGGTTTACTCGTTCAACGCACACGCACGCTCGTATCTTCGGCAATTCCCTCTTATCTGTCGCCGTCTCATTTTTCTTCGACGCAATCTCCGATGCCATTGCCGTGCCGCTGATTGTTTGGTTTGTTCTCATTCAGTTCGCCTCGGCTGCAATCGCAAGAGTTGCTCATTGCGCCAGCAGTCTCGTATCGTTAGAGCGCGGCTGCAATCTTCGGAGAGACGACGTCGTTAAAGAGTAAAATGTTGTCGCTCTTAAGTGCGAATAAAAGTGGGGAACCGAAACTGCGGCGCAACAGACTCCGTTTATTAATCGTTTTATTGACGGCACTTCTCCCGCATATTTCGATTTCGACGATAAAACGATCGAGATCTTTTGCTTAGATACGCTCGAACGCGCGCTCTTCTTCACGTGTTGCGAAAACGAGAGACTTTTTGTCGAGAGAAACCTCCGTCTGTTAGAGAAGTTTCAGTTGCGTTAAGCTTCCAAAGTAAAATCTACAAATACAGTAGAAATAAACGTATGTAGAACCGAGAGAGAAATTATTCCCCGAGACACAACATTGTTACTTTTTAGTTGAGCTTTGATTTCGCTTTTTTATCACTGAAATAGAACACGCGCACGCCGGTCTCTTCACGTCGCGCGCGAAGGATAACGCAAAGGGTAACACCCCGACAGTAGAACGAAGACGCGGGGAAAAATACAACGCGCGCAACGTTTGAATCACGAAATCGCGCACAAACTAAAATAATATAACTCGCGTGAGTATATATCCCGAATCCCGCATATATACGTGAACGGTATGGTACCTGACACACGCCACTTCTCCGAGTCTGCTACCGCGGGTGTTACGCCCGGCCGTGTTTTGACGGGCCATATATTTTTCCGGTCTTTTGGGAGCGGGGCCAAGTGTTTAGAGCCGGAGCGAACGCCGTCTAAGTATAGAGCCTATATACGCCTGAGATCGCGCGCGCAGGCAAGATGAAGCACTCGAGGCAACGAGGATGTCACGCGGGACTGGCAATTTAACCGTGGCCTCTAAGTCCCGGGCGAAGACGCATATCGCCGGCGCGAATGATGAACCGATGCGAGATAATTTCGGAATAAATTAGCGAGGACGTGAGCAAGCAAAATGCAAGATGCGCGCGTCTCTCACGCGGTCTCGTCGCCGTCGTCGTCGCGCTTTCGAGGGAAGCAGACAAGCCAGCTTGTCGCGTTTCTTAAATAGCTTCGTGAGTTGCGACTGACTGCGATACGGGCTCGAGGCTTATCGATTCCGTTGCAAGAAGCGGCACGGAACTGCCGCGAATGTCGCATTTTACATCATCGTGCTTCATGTTTATATAGTATTTTCGATTCCTCGGAGTTACGACGCGCGTGAATGTGAATGCAATATTTCATCAGATAAATTTTGCGTATCGTGTAAAATGTTTAAAGCAAATATTTTAAAAGAAAGAGAGAAATTGCAAAAATATTGTTGGAAATTAAAATTATAACTTAAATTAATTTGAATGTTCTAAACCGCATAAAATTACAAGTTAAAATGTTTTTATAAAATTTTCAAATTTTCTGTATAAAATTAAAGTTGGTCAACCGGTAAAGTTTTTTTGCGGTGATGGCTCGGTGATGCGCAACGCGTGACGCTTAATAATTTTTAGAAAGTAACTTAATCACAAAGACGGCGATTCAATTTTCCCAGCGAAATGCAGTTTAGCGTGATGTACGTAATTTATCCTGTGACATGGGCGACCCTGCGGGAGATTCAGGATTCCAGTCTCACGCTTCCAAAGCGATATGTCCGTTTAAATGTGTTTACGGCATGAAGGACAGCGATTCGGTTACCTATGAAGTGTAGTTCGATGGACAATTATCCGCGCTTGCCTCTCTTGCGTCTGCCTCATCATTCCATTCGAAACCGGCACGATCTGTCCGCGCTTTGGTTTCCACGAGACAGAAAATCCAGTCGCACACCGCTGACGATTATTAACGTGAGTTTCTGCTCTACGTTTAGCGGTTTACGTATTTGAACACGGGCTGCTTTTCATCGATAGTTAAAATACTAATGATTAATTGTCGCTTGTTATTGCGATTTACCGAATCGCTGGATGTTTGAAATCACGCGAACCCTCTCCTCTGAAAAGCGGTTTATAATGGACGTCAGGAGCGACGGGGTAAGAGGGGTGGCTGATAAATTACTTTCCATCCCGCGTAAGCGTTGCAGATCCGTCGTCGTTTGTCGTTAATCGAAAATCTTGCCTCATTTCAACCGGTTGTTGAAAACTCACAACGCTCGCGCACGCGCGCGCACAAGCATCATAAGCGGCTTTTCAAGCCGCGCGCTGCATAAAAATTTCTCTCGTCGAAGTCCGATAGTGATTCGCTGCCTTTGCAACGTTTCAGGACGGCGAATCAGTGTGGATATTCGATGAAGTGCAGCGAGAGCGATTGCAGAATTCTCACGGTATCAGCATTTTTCACGTACGGATGCGATATTTGTAGGATCGATGATCCACTTTAGATATAGATATGTACATTATAGATAGGCGCTTTTTATCTTTCTTATTTGCGCGCGATCGGTAAAGTTATCCGCATCGCGAGTTAATTGCTGTTTTTCTTATATTCGCGATCGAATAAAAAGTTCAACACAAACTACGTAAGTTTGTACACACACACACACACACACACGATGACAACACTGAGATTGCGGTTTTACCTGAGCGCGGTGTTCACACAGGTGTAATCAATCCTATTCGCGATAACGTGCATAAATTGCATATCGGCCTTCGGTTCCGCGTACACACACGTGAGTTGTGTGCGCGCGTTCGCTCGAGCGCGAATAGCGTTTTAGTCGCAACAAAACACGCATAGCTGCCGGCACGAGCTGGCGCGTTTTACGAGAGGGGAGAGCGAGAAAGAAAAAAAAATCAAGCGATGCGTTTCATTTGCATTCGCTTTTGCAGCAAAACCACGCCGGTCTTAATTAAGCACCGTCGAAAGAGAGTGCAGGTACGCGGCGGCCAGGCGATGAAGACACGCTTACACATCCGTTATCCTTTCGAGAACCTCCATCCGCGCGGAGCAATGGCGCATAACTCGTCTATTGTTCCTGCGAGGATAAACGGACCATTATCATTATTCATAAACGACGTAAGCTTGTTCGGTTAAACGCGAGCGGCGCGGGACAAGCGAAGCGGAGGTGGAGGAGGAGATGGCGCGCCGTGTACAACCCGCGTTGTTTTCGCAGCACGGAAGCGCCGCGATTCAAACCCCGCCGTGATCCTCGCGAAGCCTCGCACCGTTCCGCTTTACGCCTCTTCCCCGGGAATGCTCTTGATATGTTGCAGAAACCGCGGGAAATCCGGGCCCCGTGCACGCGACGTGCCTCGGCAAATCGAGAAATGACTTCGTCTTCGTCATATACGTGAAGATTCCCGCGAGAGCGAATGGCCTTACGTGGATTTACTGGAGCAAACTGCGGGATATATATATACGTGGATTTCTGCACAACTGTGATATATATAAATAATAAGGATTTATCACGAGAGAGAGAGAGAGAGAGAGAGAGAGAGATCGAGCGAGTTGTGTGAAACGCGTTTGTTTTTCCGCTTCCGTGTATTTCAGGAAAAGCGAAATCCTTTCCGCAACAGCTCGTAAGCTGTTAAATGTCGCGCGTTTATAGTCAATCGATTTTCACGTGAAAACAAAAGGTGTTTTTTTTACAAATATTCAAGTTTCAAAGTGTAAAGACAAAAAAATCTTGCGGTAACGTATTGAGAAAACAATATCTTAAAATTCATGCTTTCTCGTAAGAGCGTGGCGTTACATTTCTTTTGTTTACGCTCTAGAACACTGTTTACACGCAGTATGGTTTGTATTTTCAGAAATACAGAAAAGAGAGAGAGAGAAAGGCGAGAAGAGACCCCGAAATGAAACTTGCCTCTTGTTTCTCGCGCTACTTAGAAAGCTTCGCGGATGATACGGCGCACGTATGTGGGTTAAAGAGAGTTTAGACGAAACTTTCGCGATATAAGCCGGGCCGGGTGAAAAGCTCGCTTTACGAGCGTTGCTGAGTTTCTCCTTGAGCCGCTTGATTTGACGAAATTCATTGCGAGTCGAAATAAAACGTCGATTTTCGTAAGCAAAGCGATAAAAAGTTTAAAGAAACTTCGTTTCCTCTTTCTCGCTTGCTGTAAATTCAAGTAACAATTAAGCTATTATCTCGTGAATATAAAGTATCTTGTGTGTGTGTTGGTGTTAAACTGAGTTTGAGAAGATATATTTGCAAAAAAAAAAAAAAAAATTATTCAAACTCAAAGTACAAGCAAGAAAATCGCTATCGTGATTCTCCCACAGTCGTTGGTGTTTGTATGTATGTGTGTGAAACACACCAATTCGGAATAGAGGTACTTTATCGCTCCGCACTCGCGTACTTTAATACGCCTTTATTCCCGTTTCTCGGCCGTGAAACGTCCAAGAAGGAAGATCCACGCCTGAGATCGCGGGTGTACGAACGATTTGCCGGCGCTGTCCTGTGTAACCGCAACATAAATGAGCGTGGTTGCTCGTGAGTGCGGTTAACGTGCGGCCGCTTTAAACACACGCGGCTAAACGTACGCGGGGAAAAAGTCGTCGGATTTACTGCGACTCCGGTAAAATGTACAGCAACGCGATGGAAACCTTATGACGCCGCGCCGCGTCGCGCTTTCCTTCTTGCGCTCTTCCCCTTGCAATTTGTTTCTTTTCTTATGTAGCATTAGTGTGCGGTAAAGCAAGCGAGAGTTTCGCCACACCGCGCCATTCCGGTAACGGACCGTTCAAATGTTCTCATAAGAATGGGAATAAGATTGTAAACGAAAGGAAGAAAAGAAAAAAACAAATCGTTTTACCCGCCATTAATATTGTTGGTAAATCGAGTCGATTACGAACAATATGGATATTTATAGCGCGGAACGTGAGATGCGTTAAACCGTTTTTGTTTTGCAGTTGAATTTCACAACTATGCGAGCTATTTTCTTGTATATACTACCGCACTAGGTATGAGAAACATGGAATGTTTCGATGCACACGAGGCGCAGTTTCATTCGCGAATACATAATAGTGAAGACGGAACGCGCGCACATTTCTCTTATAGGAATCAAGATATATTCTAGTGGAAATTAAACCAGTAGCTGATCAGGTTTGCTGGTTAGAAACTGATGAATTTGGACGACGTTTGTTTGTCAATAACTGGACGTCAGTAAAGACCAATAACCAGTTTTCCCAAATACATTTCTACTATCATATATCTCATTGTTTGTGAAATACGTATAATAAATATTGAAATTGTTTGTTTTTAAAAAAATTTTTATTTTCGAAACTGTCGTACAAATTTATATTTAAAGAATATACGAGAGAGAGAGACGATGTCCATATATGTGATATAATCCACGCATATTTGTCGCGCGCAATTGCATTTAACTCGTTTTACGTGTTTCCGGCGATTTAAGTTGAAAGTTTAATTCCACCGATACCCGCGTCAATATCAGATAAAATTAATGCGGTGTGTTTCATGGTCGATGCTCTCTCGTAGAAGCGCTGTTGAGTACGCGGTCTCGCTTGTCTCTCGACATAATTTAAAGCATGGATGATCGCACCGAGCGATTCGAGAGAGAGAGAGAGAGAGAGAGAGAGAGAGAGAGAGAGAGAGAATGTGAGAGAGAGGTGTTTTACACGCTACAGAAAACGTATCCGAAAAACGTTGTATATGCAGCGCTGAGATCATGGCGCAATTAGGAACGTCGTGTATAGGATAATAAGATCGTGCGTTTCTAAGAACGTCGCTTTCCCGCGCTCTCGCGAGCAGTATCTTTATTTGCAGTTCGAGCGCGCCTCTCAAGACGATATCTGAGGTACCTTACTCACTCGCAATGAACGAGATTGAATCACGAAGCAGACACGTACGACATCTTTCCCCCGATGCGCATGTTTCGCACGAGCTTCTCGCAAACATACGGTGTGCGATAAGAGATAACGAAATTGACATAAGCGTAGTACATATTCGCAGTCCATTTGCCGAGCGATAGACCGGATATCTCTAGACCGCATCGTTGAAACTCGCTCTTTTATTTATTCTAATCTCCTCGTAATGTCTCGCTTTTCTCCGCATATCGCAAAAGAGAGATTCTGTTTCAATTTATCGCGATAATAACATATTAAGAATGACTGTAACGTAGATTACAACAATTATTTAACGTTGAACATAATGTGTGTGTGTGTGTGTGTGTGTGTGTGTGTTAATTTATAAAAACTACATTTCGGTTTCCTTTGAGCGATAAAAGCATGTTTGATTTCCCGTTTCGTAATTATGTAATAAAACGAGATTTTTACATTCATGAGATATAAATTATATTTATTATTACATTTTTTTAAATCACATTTGCATGTTTATTACAATATTTGGATACTTTTATATTTAAATTACTTGACCAATATTGACTCTGTATTTAAATTGGAAATTTAGCGATATGATGAGTAATAATTAAAGTTATTTGGTTACAAATGAAAGGATATATGCAATAATTTATAATCGCGACTATTAACATAATGCGCGCAATTTGCTTTGCAAATATTTGTGTAAAAAGTTGCGAAAGACAAAAAAATCCCATTATTGAGAAAACCAGATATGTTTGCAGAAATTATCAAACTAGTCTGCGCACGCGATATAAACATTTTATACAATCGCGCATACATATGGAATCAAATACATACTAAACCAGATTCACGATGTGTGCCGTGCCAACCATTTATCTCGAATTCCGGTTGATTGAAAATCGAGTTAATGTTGTGACTCGTTTAGTGGAAATCGCATGACAAATGAGACAACTTCTGCGACTTCATATGATCTTATCTCGTAATATCGCATAATTTATTCGCACGAATGAGTTGTCAATAAGCAAACAAGAGAAATAAAACAAAATATCGATGTCGTAGTCGCGGCGCAGACATGCGACGTTTAAATCATCGGTCGCCATTCATAGAAACATGAATCCTCATTTTCGAACTTCTTCTCTCTTTCGAATCGCCTCTTCTCTCAACTCTCAAACTGGGCGTAATCTTTCCGTTGCATCACGCTGCTATTTCCGGTGTTTAACGACGCGTCGGTCGTACGTCTTCAAGATTGTAACGAGTTCCGATTTATTGCGTTCGCAATAACCTGATTTTTTCTCAGCGATCGTGAAGCTTAAATCGTCCGTCTTGTCTCGTTTTCGCGGTCGGATATCGCGTTCGCGATCGTTGAGGTGCGCCTCTTTCTCATTATCGATCTCTCCTCGCCGATCCTCCCTCCGCACTATCGCCGAAGTTGCGAAACGGCTCGTTTTATATACCGCGACGCAACATTTCATTATCTAAAAAAAAAACGCGCTCGCATATCGCGTAATTACAAGAATAAACGATCGCCGTCTCGTCATACGCGCCGATGAAATTTCCGCGATAACGAGTCGACCTGGTGTGTCGCGCGCGCGATCCATCGGATATCGGGATCGCGAGCGTCGATCGATTGGAAAGCACGCTCATCGTTAACCGGATTATTCACGCTCCGCCAATGAAAAGGGTCCAATGAAATTGCGATAAAGCCGAAATTGTGAACCTCGCGAGATTGACTGGGAGGGTTTCGGGAGAGGAGGAGAAAACAGGAGCAACGGTCGTGCCACTGTTCTACAACAGAGGTGGCCGGTATACAGTCCTGCGAATATAGTGAGAGAGAGAGAGAGAGAGAGAAAGAGAGAAGCAGGGAGAGATTGATCAAGCCCGCTGGCAAATATCGCCGGACAACTTTCATTTTCAGCGTACTAATTATTCAGCTAGGTACGGCGCATGTTCGTTTGTTTCTGCCGCTTTCGCAAATATGCAGAAAAGCTCGAGCACCGCGAAATGCGCGCACCAGCACTGGCAACGCACGAGTTCGCGCGCATGCAACCGACTTTGAGAGAAAATCGCGGAACGTCTCTGAGCGCGGGTGTGTATGTTTGAACAAAAAGTGGCGGTGGCGATTAATGAGCGTTACGCGCGAGAACGTCGGCGGCCGTCGCGAGTGTATGATTGAGCGTCGCTATTATTCCAAGCGATGTCGTTGAGACTTGAGTTGTTGGGAGTTTTCGCAAAGAAGGGCGACTGCGTGTCGGCGCCTATGAGTCGCTTAATCTCCCGCCCGGGTTATTCCCGAGTTTAAAAGACACGACTTTGCTTTATTTGCGATATACGCGCGCCGCGTATACATCGCATACAGCTGCGAGAGCTGTTGTACTGTTGTAGCCAAGCGCACATATCATCCGCGACGTATTTCGAGTTCTCACAACTCTCTCTCTCGGTCCCTTAGTTTCATGCACAAATATAATCGCTCGATTTAAATATAATTTTTTTCGCAAACTATATAATCACATTATACCTCTAGAATTTTGCCCGATTAGATATTTGGCAATGTTCGATTCCCGCGGACACACACTCTCGGCTTTCGACTGATGCAAGTCATTAAATGTTCATTCGCCGATTTCCAATGTCGTTTTAGCGACATCAATTAGCGAGTCTACGTTAATTGCTAATCGATTCGTAACGATCGAAATATATCTAATTAGCGGTCCGTTAAATCGCTCGCTGATCCATGCTCGGTCGGGATGTGGCGTTTTCCCCGGCAAAAAGCCGTTGCGATGTTGAAAGTGCCCTTTCGAAAAACTAAACGAGATTTGCTTAATTAAATCGACGGAGATGAAAATCCATGCCGTGTCCCTTCTGCGCGCGCGCGCGATCTCTCTCTCTCTCTCTCTGTCGCGCAAGGCCGCCGTTCACGAAATTGCAATCGGGCGAGGAAAGGGACTGAATTAATGGCCTTGACGATGATATAGGTAGGTACTGACGAGAGAGAGTACAGAGTTAAAAGCGATCACTTCGTAATGCCGTAACGTTCTCTCTCGTTATTATTAATTGGCAGGATGACGATTTTCACCAACGGGAGTTTCGTGTCAGTGAATCGTACATGTTGATTTGTCAACGGTATTCTGCCGTCTGATCGAAAAATCGAATGTTTTATTTTGATATATTTTCGACCGCGAAGCGACATTTTTTATTTTCCCTTTTCGCACGTATCCAGTAGTGCAAATAAAAAAGGCGTATTATACGGGCGCGCTGCCGGTTCTCCGTATCGACTCATTAAATTCATATAATTCATTAGTGCCTCCCTTCGCTGACGTGCTATGGAAGCTCCGCGAGAGCGCACGTATATTTTAGCATCTCTTGAGAATCAAGACGGGACGAATCGAGAGATTCAACCATGTCTATAGACGAAATTGTCATTCGTTTTTGCATCCGAATAATCTCCAATTACTGAGATTTGCATCCAAATAATCTCTAATTACGATCTATTGTTATCTCGATTAGTTCAAGCAGTTGAGGAATTTGACACAAGCTCATGATTAAAACTACTCTTGAATTTTTTAAAATTTGCTTACTTCTTTATTCTTTTAAGTTTGATTGTTTTTTTTATTGATTTATGGAAAATTCAATTTGTATACGTGTATATAACTATTATTATTATTATCATTTTTATGCAATTTTGTTTGCATAAATGATTAGTAAACAAAACCTTTTATGGCTCGTGTGTTGTAATAAATCAGCGTTGTTTCGGTGTCAACGCATACGCATATAGCCACCACCGCAACGTCAGGCTCACTGGGCAGCATGAAATTTCAACTCGTGCGTCGTCGTTGTAGCCGCGCTAGCTACGAAGTGGCGGGACGCGTTAATTGCTAGGCGCGTTGCCAATTCGCTGCGGCTCTGTTAATTGATTCCCCGGAAAATGACCGCGGAACCGACGACTTGCCGACGACGATTTTGCACGTCGTTGACGGTTTATCATTAGAATGCATCGCGTTAAAGAGTAGCGCAAAATCGATTCGCCGATTCGCGCGTAAACTTTCCGCCATTCAACTCTGCATTTTGTCAAAATACATCCTGATAATGATTTACATGTTTAAAAATATTATTCCTTAATTCAACAATATTTCTTAAATGTTTTAGTTAAATTAAGATAAAGTTTTTCTCTTTGCTTAATTTAACTTATTCTTTTAGCTCGCGAAGATGATGAATTTTGCCGCGCGAAAAAAAAACACACCATCTGGACCATTAAGATGCCCCCCGCGGAGTTTTTTTTTTTTTTTTTTTTTTTTTTTTTTGTTTTTCATATACGGCGCGTAGAGCAGGCCCATAAATTTTCGAGCACAGACAGAGTCTATAAATATTTGGTTTCTTCCTCGGGCGTCGTTACGTCTGCTCCATCTCTCTCCTTCCGAGTTTCCTACAAAGTGTGTTGTAAGCGGAGGCGAGAGGGTGTAGAGAAAGCAGAGGCGCCAGAGAGAGGAACCATTTCTGGGATGAGCTCTCTCTTTCTCTCTCTCTCTCTCTCTGTTCCGGCATGTGTTTCTCACTCCGACTTAATTAAGCCGTCAGTACAAACGCGCCAGTATCCAAACACGTGGCTATGTCAGATTTCGGCGTGGCGTCTCTTGCACTACACCGAAATCACGACGGTGTTAGAAAGCCGAGGGAGAAGAGACGCTTAATTCTTGTTTTCAAGATGAGTTGTTAAACACTCGTCCCAGATTTCATGGCAACCCGGTTTCCACGGACTTCTGTTACGATAGAGATTAACACACGTTACAGCAGAGTGTCCTCGTTTCCGAATGCAAAACGTGATTGCGCGTCACGTGTTATTATTACACAACTTGCTAAATATTCGGTGTTGCGACAATCGCTTTACTCTATCATCACGTATTATAAATTCACTCGATAATTATATCTCGTTGTGTCTAACTGTAGATTTTACCTAACCAATAACTTGTTTTTTTTTGTCGAAATATAATTAATCGATTGAGAACACGTTGGTCCAATCTCCTAACGCGTTTGTCCAGTCTCTCCTTTCTTCAATAGTTATTCGTATATCCATTTAGCATACAGAGACACTAATCTCTAACCAGATTACGATAAGTCCATAAGATTTTGGTCCAAAAGCGTACCATTGTGTCCGCTCGAGTTACCGGAATTACGGTCCGGTCTCGTCTTACCTTTCACGCAAATGCAATTTGTTAGCGCGCGGGTGCACGCGTGCGTCTAAGCTAGGTCCAAACTGTATCTGGGTTACGCTCGAAGTTTCGGTCTCTATCTCGCGCACGTGTTTCCCGCTCTGAATTAATTAAGCCGTCAGTACCAGCGAGCCAGCGTCCGACCGCGTGGTTAAAGTCAAGCTTCGGTGTAGCAGTTCGGTAGACCGGGTAGACCGAAATCACAGCGGCACAGGTAAACACTCGGTGAAACATGTACAATACAAACCGCGGAAAACGGGGGTTTATGCCGCTTCATAAACTGCAGGCGCCAACAGTTTTTTTGAGACTTGTTCGAGGATTTTGAGAACGTTTTTTTGTTGTAACGACGCGTACGTTAAAATCTTCTCTAATTCGAAATCCTCTTATTTTCACTGAATTATTACAAACGATTACACGATGTTTCAGCGTGTTTTCGGCAGAACAAGACACAAGCTACGTAGGTGGTGGATGAAGAATAAACGAGACATTCGGGCTCGCTCCGAGCCCGAAAACGATGGCCATTATGGCCGGACGAAACGGCGCCGCGAATCAAGCGGCAATTATTTAACTCGAACATTGGTTGATCGGCGAACGGCAGTGAACGTAACAATTCTCTCTGTACGAGAAATAACAAACTCGCAATGTACAAATTAATTTGTTATTATGTTACATGATAATGCAAGATCACGTCGTTTGTTATTTCGATTTAAATTGTTAAAACGTCAGAAACGGAACAACTGTCTAAAATTGGAACAACTGTCAGCTACATAGCCAACGGTTATTTCATTGCATTACCTCTCGCCAAGCGCGTATTTTATGCGCATGCGTCATTTTTTCATAATTTTTATTTGCGAGTAAATAATTCCACACTTTCCTGAACAAAGGCATTAACTACTTTATAATCGTTTGTGAAGAGGTGGGTAAAAAAAAATTAAATAAAAAATAAAAAAAAATATTGCGACCATGGAGTAAAATTTTCCGGAAAATTTAACGCCATGATGTAGACTCGCGCATTATATGCGCATTAATTTAGTAACTTGATGAACTTTCATTGTTTTCGTTCCACCTCATTCAACGGGAGTGTTATACGTATATAGTTTTATGCTAAATAATTACTAGTTTTTCACGCCACGGTAATCGCTTTTCTGCAGTTTTCCCCATTCTTTTCAAAGCAAATTCATTAATTTCAATTAACCCGCGTTATTATTTTTTTTCTAATTATGTTCTTTGTGTATTTCGTCATTTTGTTGACGATATACACTTGCAAGTGATTGCAAATGCTTTATTTTTATCGAAATAAAACTGTTTTTGCTTTTCGGTTAAAAAATAAATTTCGCGAACCGAAAGCGCACTCGAAACCGAAGCGAGGATCACTTTCTCGATTACACGCACGCCAATGTTTCGCAGCGCCGACGCCGCGTGCAATATCGATTAGTCGTACTCGAGCCGATCAGCTCGGGACTCGGACCCTTCATGTTAGCACAAGAACCAGCCGTGGTTTCTTGCGCGAATCGGACGTACTGTGAGGAAACAAAGAGCCAGATTTTCCACGGTACAGGCGAAGGTATAGCTTTCAGTCTGGGCCCTTCCGCTTCGTGTTTCACCGTTCCAACGGGGTGTTAATGGTGCCCGAGGCCACAAGGCCATCCATCACCGCACTCGGCCTCTGTATGCTTCGCGTTGTCTGCTCGCAGTGTCTCCGGGCTCTTCCATGTGAACCGCAACAATGCTTCTTCAGTTCACCGATACACTTGCGTTTCAGCCCCGTGAGCGTTACTCGGCGGAGCTTCGGCATCCGCTTTCGAACTGCAATTACCAGGAACGGCGATATCGATAGAACAGCTATTACCGCCGTAGCTGCTGCAGTACGCGTCAGATACAAGAGCAACTCCGGCCTGCGTTATTAGTGATTGCATTTGTTTGGACTGCACATAGCTTGGCGTATATGCTACTATATACATAATTGCATACGCGGCAATTATTGGTAGGTGCATTGATCAACGTAAGGCGCGCCTTTATGATTGTGTAATATGCGAGAATATAGCGGTGCGATGATCGTGTACGCAAATCGATTAACAAATAAACACTTGTTTTTGCGAGTGTGTCTAAAACCATCTATCTCAATATATATCTCCATAATTTAATACCTCAAAAAGATGAGTGATATTTTCTTTTTTAATTAATTCTTTTGATTTATTTCCAACATTGAAACACGCATTCTCACCGGAATGATCACGCATTTATTTACCTATGAGAAACCGCATTAATTTCGAGGGACACGAGAGAGAGTAGATCGCTTTCGAGAGGCACTGACGAGCGAGGGAATGTACGCTTTATTTACGGTCTGAAAAATGCAGGCACGCGGGCTATCGAGCTCCTCTCTTCGCCTTCCTCCCTTCACCATCGCCACTATCTCATTTCTCTTTTGCCGCGGCTCCCCCTTTCGGGTATCGTTCCCTCGTCCTTCATTTGCCTAAAAGATCCCTTTGTCCACTCGTCTTCATCCTGCTTCACTTGCAAAATCCTCTACGCATTTCCTACCCCCCTCTCCCCTATCCTCTCTTGCGCCGCCTGATCCATTTGAAGCTCGCGAACGATGATGCCAAACGTTTCGTCAATGAAACGACGATAACGAGATATTCGATTTCGACGATACGGAAGTGAATTTTTCGACGAAACGGAATTCGATACGTCGCGCATTGAGAACGGGTACGGCTCATTGAATTGACGTATTCGCGTATCTAATATTGAGTGCCTTCAATAATCGATATTTGATCAAGTACGTACAAGAGACGCGTACATATAAGGGATGTTGGATTAATCTTACATTCAAATATTCCTCGATTCTTTGAGTCTTTTGTGGAATAATAATTACGTTAGAAAAAAAAGGTGTTCTTAATTACCAGTAAAAGATTGAAATGTTGTTTTTTTACAAATATAAGACGGAGAAAGAGAGAAAGAATACAAACGAAACGTTTTTAATGTAAGTAATGTGTTCTCAAAAAAAAAAAAAAAAAAAAACAATTACATGAAAATATTATTTGAATAACGAGAATAAATATCACGTACGAGCAATTTATATGGTTATTAAGCGCGTGATGGATATCAATGCAAAATTCTTTCATTTGCGAACATTTGCCCAGCAAAACCGCTCATGTTTAATGCTCCACTTAGACCGCGTACATTTTGCGCTTTGACATATTAATGCCGCTGATTCAACCTCACGACTACAATGCGGTATACAAACCGATACACGGCGCCGCTGAAACGCGACTATTTACGTAATGAATAAATATAAAATATTCATTGCGCAACCGGTACATTCTCCATCCTCACGAATTCAAATAAACAATCGCATCGCGCGCGTATTTGTATAGGTGTGTGTGTTTATACGCATTCGACACACGCGCACCACACGATGTTTCATGGCTTCGCAAACAATCCGATTTATATTGCATCGTACGTAAAAAGGACGTTGTAAAATTAATTGTTTTTTTACTATGCGCGCGCACATATTTTATGAATTAACTTTCCGGACATCTTTTAGATCGCGATTTCGAAATATTGATTTTACGAAATCTAATTTTTCTCTCGTATCGCGTGCTAAATTTTCCAAATTTTCATTGTCGATTGCAAATTGAAATCGTCTTTTAATTGTGAATTTTTTTTAATTAATGCGCTCTATGACCTTCTTATAATGGCCCGAGAAATTTTAAATAAATCATTTTGGATGTTACTTTCTTATTACTATATTCATTCTCTTTATTATTTATTCTCTCATATTTCGTTCTCCTCTTTTGTACTACCGAAAAGATATTCGAGATACTTATTGCAACCGCATGTTATCCCTTATACAGACGTGCCCTTAACGACAAGCTCACCCTTAGCACGTAATACCGAAGCGCGGCAGACCGTCGACGAAAGTTCAAAGGGTCGTTTCGCGAGCGATCGAAGCTTTCGAAGGGGTCTCGTCGTCGTCGTCGTCGTCGTC
>QVOB01008909.1:0-31943 GCA_014839585.1 Pseudomyrmex concolor | reverse complement strand
TAATTTTCACAATATTGTTATTTTAAATAGTATATGCACATAAACTACTGTAAATACAGATTATCTTTAAGAATGACTGCACAAATGCATTGCTATTAAACAATTATTGATGAAATTACAGTCTATGGCCATCTTTTCCGTATGGCCACAATACTCCCATTTACCCTACAGGGTTTCCCGTAATTCCCGTAACACCGCTCTTGGGATTCAAGTAGAAGGGATTATTCTGAGTCGAAAAGTCCTGAACCATTTTTTTCTATTATATATAAAATATTATATAATAATTATAAAATTATAAAATATTATATAATAAAATTATAAAATATTATATAATAAAATATTATATAATAATATTATATAATAATAGAGTAATTATTGATTAAATCAAGCCAATCAGCGCCGATCTTTAGCCGAACGCACGTCAGTGAACCACGCGCCTGATATGCGTGAGCGCTCCGCGCGGCTCACTGACGTGCTAAAAGTCGGCGCTGATTGGCTTGATTTAATCAATAATTACTCTTTTATTATATGTATATAATAGAAAAAAATGGTTCAGGACTTTTCGACTCAGAATAACTCCTTCTACCTGCCTACGAGCGGTGTTACGGGAATTACGGGACACCCTGTATATAATACGTGTAGGGAAGGCGACGGCCCGGACAGCCGAAGATTCCAGGTTCGACTCCTGGCCGAGAAGTTTTTTTCGCAATATTTTAAAATTAGTTGGAGGGATATTCGGAGTCCTTCATATACATGTGATGCAAATTCAGCATCCTATGTGAAGGAAAAAAAATATTTCACACGTATATATATACGTGTAAATATATACATATATATATATAATATATTATAAGCACATTCTCTGCACAACATCCTGCAAACGGCTCTTTATAACCGAATTTATTTCATTGCTCAGTTTAAAGACTACAGAGCTCGAACATTCTTATTCTTCTTCATTTACCTAATTGTAAATTTTTGTGATTTTTAATAATTTTATACGATATATAATTAAATACCGCGTGATGTAACTAAATATGTGCAAACATCGTTTTATTTGTTCGATGTTGCGTCAAAATAAAAAGTCGAATTGGTTGATAAAAAAATTTTATTCTGTATACCTCTTCTCTCTCTCTCTCTCTCTCTCTCTCTCTCGTCATTTCATTTCCTGTTTCTTAAATTTTCATTTTTATTTTGTTTTTGTTTTTGATTTATTTATCTTTCATTTTTGCATTATCTTACTATTTGTCAACTTGCGCGCTTGAAGGGTTCTTCCCAGAGCACTTTTATAAATAAAGCTACTAATCTAATCTAATCTCTCTTTTTCTTTTTACTTATATCTTACAATTTAAGATCCTTTTTTTTTATTAATATTTTTGCTGCTGAGAGAAATTCCAAATATCCAATGGCATTATAGCGCATTCTTGCACTCTTCCCGTCTACCATCGTTTAATGCATCCATTACTGTCTCGCGAGACACAGTAAGCGAGAGCGTCCGTCTATTTTCATATGTACGCGCGCGCGCGCAAGAACTAATGCACATGTCACTCGCTCGTAAACATCGTGAGATTTAATGCGAAAACGAGCCTGTGCTGCAGCTTCGTTCTGCGTGATCGCTTCTTGAAACATAAAGACGACGCGCATGCCGATCGACTTATTGCGAGTTTTACGCGTACACTTCGATACACCGCGTGGAACGATCAGCGTCTCCACGCTTTATGTCGCGCAACACGACGCGGTTTACCTGCGCGATACGACGATTTGCCTGTCATTTGCTGTGTCGGTCGCGCTCGATAGCGCGTTCCAACTTTAAAATACCGCGGTACGGGGCTAATATACCAAGCGAGCGCCGGCGACCGGACCGGATGCGGACGACCGGTTCTTCTGGCTGGCCGGTCGCATCGCATCATCGGCCGGCAATTTCTTTATTGCACGTGTATATATATGCGCGGCGAGAGCGTAATATACTGTGTCTTGCGCGGAATGTCTTCCGCGACGAACTAAAACTCGATGCGAAATTGCACGTGCGATACGCAAGATGTGTACACAAGTAAATAAAATAGATATGCATATATAAACGAGAGCGTAATATGCAGATATACCTACAATATCGGTGTACTTCCCAGTTCTTCTCAGATTCCCAGATTTTAATATTTCCTCACGTGACGAGAGAAATAACAAGAGATATATATATATTCAATATTCTGTCTCGGACAGCCGATAAGAAAGATAGCGATTGATTCGAATGTAACAACAATAACACGTCACGCGCGATAATTTCTATCATGAGATGAAGTGGCGATTTTCTCGAGTGATTGTCTGACGGAAGATATATTATCTGGAAGAAAGCGTCGAACGTTTAATGCAGTTTCGCAAGAATATATATTTACGCATGCATTTACATGCTGGATACGTTGATTAGAGAATATTTGATGTAATACTGTACACATATATGAATTATTTAACAGCCAATAAGAATTTTACTGATAAATATAGTTTATCAGTAAAAGTGTTTATCAGTATCAGTTTAATTATAACGTACATTCTATTTGATTAAAAAGAGACATTTATAATTTTTGAAATAAAAAAAATATTTATTTTATCAGAACAGAATTTTTTTTTAATATACAGAAGTTTCGTTATCTAGTTTTGTATATATCCTATATGATTAAGTGATTATTCAAAAAAAAGCAATACAAATATATATACGAAGAAAAAAATATTTACGCAAATACATAGTATTTTACTGTTCGTTATTTTATTTTTAACATAATCTTTAGATTAAACACACACGGATTCAACAAAATGGACGTGTGCGCGTATGCTCGGCATGATAAAATTTATAAAAACATTTTAATGCATCGTATTAAAGCGCAATTGCAAGTACGAAATGGTCGCGTATTGAAAGTAATCCGAGCTTTCATCGTGCAAACAAATTCTCGCATTTGGCGGGAGGAGAAATCTGTAAATCTGCAAGTTAGAAAAGTGAACCAAACAATTCGCGCGGGAAATGTTAGTCTCGCGAGATATGCGGAGAGACTTTGAGTGAGTGAGAGAGAGAGAGAGAGAGAGAGAGAAATGTGTACGCTACCATAAATATGGATGATATTTAACTCTCAGCGACTCTCAGCGAGATTCGACGACAATGATGAGTCGTTCGTCATCGTCGTCATTGTCGTCGTCGCGGTTATATATGAGACCCATCTTTTTAACCAATCACCGTCGACTTTATCGAGACGCGATGCCGCTCTGCATAACTGTGCGGAAACGAGCGAGCGGCCATTCTTCCTCGCTCGATCTCGAGAACGAGGCGCTTATCCACCAGTTTTGCGGAACAAAGACGAGTTAGAGAGGGAGAGAGAGAGAGGAGAAGAAGAAGAGGGTAGTAAGGTAGCGCGTAGCCGGACGGCCGAGCAGAGACAAAAAGGATCGATTAAGTCGAGTGGATTTTATCGTCGGTTAACGAAGTGGGCTCCTCTATCGCCCCTTCGCGTTTCCCATTTCGCCCCCGGGACGACGACGGCCGATAGAACGACCGTTCTCGTAACTCCGCTTTCTTCTTCGGCCGCGCTTCCGTTCCAAGCGCTCGGTAAATACTTTCCTACGGTCGTTGCGTGTTCTTATCCATTTATATTCCTCGTTCTTTCGGTTCACCTCCTATTCCAATATCTTCGAAAGAGAAGAAGAGAGAACTTGACTACGCTGCTTTACCTCGACTCCGTATTACCCGATCCGAGTTTCCTTGCTTTCTTTAACTCATTTGGGAAACTTCATTGAATCGTATATAATATATATATATATATATATATATATATATATATATATATATATATATATTTACATTTCTCCGGAATGAAAGCGCCTCGCTGTTCTCCGTTCAGAAAAAAAGACAGTTGAAGAAACAAACGAGTACTGACGAAACTTCGATTTTAAAAAAGCGCTTTTGTTACGTCAGTTTGCCTGACCGAGTTTGTATCTTCGTTTTGCAATTAAAACTTAATGTCTTTTTATAATCACGGCCGATGCACATGACAGAGAAAGTGGATAAAATTGTCGAACTTCCGAGTAAACGGAACAAACTTTCAGAATCAATTTTACACACTAAGTTTGATCTCTTAGAAAGACCTATGTAACTATACATATATGTAGTACCGATCAGAATTATATCACCTTTCGATGTTTTGAGCATAACTTTTTGTCAAAGTGCATCAAATGCATTCAAAATTTTATAATGGATAATAATCTACTGGCGGATCACTTTGTACATGAAATGTAATAAGATTTGACAAAATACATGATTTTTTAATTTTTTATTAATTGTTTGAAACTCGCGCCTTTATGATTCTTTTGTTTTTTGTATCTCTGTCATTGTTTTGATCGTCGTATTTTATTTATATTTTTGTTTCACATTATGACAAAGACCAGTAGTGCTCGAGATATCGATGAACGACAGCAAAAAGCCATTGTAAAAAAATTAAAATTAATTAAAAGTAATATTTCACAAGTTGTTTTTATTATTTGATGAAAAGTTTGTTTAATAAGTTGTATCTATCACTAAAATATATTATGATTTGATAGAGAGTTCTACACTTTAAAACAAGTTATCTCAAAAAATCGAAAAATGATATAATTTTGATACTGTATATCTACAGTTTACCGATACACAAAATATAAAAAAAAAAACAACTTTGTAAAATATGTTTCTTGCTATTATATCGAATGTCATATATTGATAAATATCTAAATACGCAATTAAAAAAACATCTCAAGATGTTAAATTTAGCTATATATGTTAGTTCACTGAGTTTTATACTATTAATATAGTTCGGCAACATTCATTAAATTTAATTTGAATACAGAGAACTCAAGTGGCGATTCTTGTTTTGGAATATTCCAAAACAAGAATCGCCACTTATACACTTGTTTTCGTCGATGTATATTTTACGTTGCCATACTTATGTTACTGACTACTAGCCTAATTAATATTCCACACATGATCGAGCGTGAGAAAGCATTGGTCATATATTCGGCCTCGATCGAAAATTACCATATTTCGACTGTTAACCGAAATGTATTCCTATGACGAGTGCGCTGTCAAGGACACGGCAGAGACCATCGTCGTTTCTCACGGCAATTAAATTAATGTAGTCGCGTTTAACTAAAACACAACCGAGTCATTGACTTGAGCGCGAAAGCCGCATTAATGAGACGAGAGTAAGAGCGTTCGTCGTAATGTCGGCTGACGAGCGAGGCCGGAATAAATTCGAGAGCTCGTAGCGCAAGAAATCTACAAATTGTCGACTCGCGCTCTCTTTCCTTCCTCTCGCTCATACTTGAAAGAAACTCGGATAAAAAAGAGGATTCTCGCGCCGTCTCGTCTTTGTCGTTGTGTGCCCTCGAGCTACCCCGGCATAGGTTTGATACTAACGATCCACCTCCGGTCGAAAAACCACCTGTCGAATCTAGCAGAGCGACGCTGCTGCCGCGGTTATAGATTACAGTCGGATAAAGGCCGCGGTGTGTCAGCCGATAACCCACGGAGATACGAGAGCGAGAACGAAATCGACGGTGGTATGTCCGATCGTATCGAATCGAATCGGAATAACGATCCATCCGCTGAAACACATTGAAGTCAATAAAAACATATGGTCGGAAAGCAAGCCGTGAGATAAAATAATTTTTTCTAATATGTTACAAACTTTAGTTAAAATTACTTTCATATCCACATTATCGTTTTTATTCTTTTTTTTATTTTTTATTTTTTTTATCTTTTTTTCCGATATTAACCACGAGGATAAAATCAACGTCGATAAATCAATGATATGTCAATGACCGTCACCTCCGGGTTATTTGAGTCCGGATATAAAAAGAGAGAATACCACTTCGCAACAATAGCGGAAGAAGAGAGTCTGGTGTAACGATATAAACTTCCGACTTGAGAAGTAAGATTCACTGTGATTTAACGCGCCTAAATTGATGCAGTCGATCGTATATAGAGTCAAATATTACTGTAATTCTGTGTTCCACACGATTTTATCATTATTTTATCGGGCAACAAAATATGACGGTTAAATTTTTATTTAATTGCGTTACAGCACAAAATTACACTTCAATTTCTATATTTTCTATATCAGCGATTTCTAAAGATACCATATATGTAAAAAAAAAAATATTATGTCAATATCCGATTCCTCGCAAACAATACTTTTTTTATTTGACATAAAAAATATCGTTCCTTTATTTAGAAAAAAATGGCGCAATAAAATCGAGTCTTACCGTCAGATTTCGCCCCGGTTATGGGAAAGCGAAATAATATATTTCGCTTCACATCGCCGCACGTTCGGAATATCGAATGTCGCGATCATCTTGAATCTCTCGAATGACGTTGTATATCTTTTTTATTGTTATACGAGCTCGCTGTAACTCCCGTGAGCGAGAAATACACGGGAAATGCATCTCTCTCTCTCTCTCTCTCTCTCTCGCCTAAACGTGTGTACGTCAGCCGTTCTTTAGAGTTTAAGCTTAATGTACTGCTAACCTCTCCGCGAAAACTTTCCACGTCTAGCAGTGTCGCATTTTAGCCCGACGTATAATTCTTGAGAGCTCTCTTGCCCGCTAATATATGTATTATGTGACTGCATTAATGGGCTTCGCGGAGGTGCATTATAAGTATGATAAATAAAACATGCACAGAGTTTACTTAATCCCGCAAGTTGTTAAAACTTGACATAAACGTATGAAATATATTCTCCAATAAAAACAGCTCAACCAGATAAACAAGCAGCAATAAAAAAAAATATAAAAAAAATGCTTAGAAACGTTCGCGCATGCTGTCTGTGTTTGCGGTCTTGCTATTATTTATTGAAACACACAAACAAAGGGAAATGAAGATAGATAGAAAGAACCGCAAATGTCAATAAACTTTAGGATCTTTTTTTCGAAGATATTGACTTGTTCCGTCACATTTGTCTCCCGTTTTTATAAATATCTGACCATTGCTACTAATATACGTAGAAATCAGCAAAGCAATGACATTTAGAAGTGTATAATATTCCACAAAAAATCAATACGTATATTGAAGTGATTTACTGTTTTCACTCGCTTTAAATATTCAACATTAATTACACATCTTTACCGGCCCAGTGATCTCGCGGCCTTAGTGCGAGGGCTGCGAGTGGGAGGTCCCGAGTTCAATCCACACAGTCGGATTTTTCCGGGCCGGTCTTTTTCAAGTCGAGTTTATCGATTGAAAAGCGAACTGAATCGAGCCTCCGAATGGATCGTGGATATAAATGGATCGGATAGAAGTGGAGTGTTGAAAAAATATTGTAACCCTGAGGGGAATCAATTCCTTTATCCATTAATTACACATCTTCATGTGAAGAAAAAGAGAGTGCGACTTGAGCAATTACCTTTAATTCTTACGTATTAGGTACTTTGCCAGTGTTTTTATAAATATGAAGATGTGTTCTCTCTCTCTCTCTCTCTCTCTCTCTCTCTCTTTCTGCCGAGACATAATATCCACGCACTTGGCATCATTAAAGGCTGAAGAGTCATGGGGGGATTATAAACGTTCGCGTAATCAACGTACGGTGGCCCAGTGCAACTGTATACGCGGCGATTCCACGGATATGCATTTCCCGTGCGAGAGAACTCGGCGCATCCGTATGTACATATGACACGTATGTACACGTAGACTGAGGCTACACGTGGGAAGTGATTAGCCCGGTGAAAGAGGCGCGGAATTAAGGTTTCCGCGGTTGTGTGCGCAACGCGTAAGTGTAAGTAACCTTAGGAAGAAGCTGCGGAACGAACTTTGGCATCGCACACGGTGCGAGGGTAACGGCAGGAAGTCACGTGAGAACTGCCGGTAACGTTCCCATTATTAAACGCGCGCGTATAATCGCGCGCGGTCGAGACGCTAAAAACTCCGTCGCGGAACAATGGCGTGCGATTGGTCGCGCGCGAAACGCGTATTTCCTCTTGTTTCTCCGTTACATTAGACATTGGATTGTTATCGCGGTGTTGTCTTATGAACGCGCAATTATAGAATGGAAATCACCAGAAAAAAAAGGATACGATCGTCGAGAATAAAAAAAAAAAAAAAAAAAAACTAAATTAAAGACAACAAAAACACTTTTTTGTTTCAAGGTAATTCGTGCCTTTTTTCACAGTCCCATGCGGTTTCAAGCACATGCAGTTGCTCGCAAATTAATTCTCGCGAGCGCGATAGGCATCTAATTTCAAAGTTCATAATCCACAGTTTGACGGTAATGACGAGGGCAGTTTCGAACGTTTCCTTGTAACTGTCCAATTACGAGAGAAACCAAGCGCTATCGACACGAAACTCGACATCCCAAATTCAGGCCGTATTATACGCCGATATTCCGCCGGTATATTGAGTTACGGACCACATGGTATTGTGGTTTCGCGGTGCTTTGTAAGCGACGCGAAACGATAGAGCGCGCCGGCCGGCATCTCCTCGGAAATCAAAAATGCAATTACAGGGCCACATGCCGAGGTTATTTCGAATCTATCTCTAATCCGATTATTACACACGGATATTCGCGAGAAATTCGGACAGGACAATGCCGATATAGCTTGAAGCTGTTATCGCTCGATCGTGGATGGAAAGCTCAGTGGCTTCTGAAGAAATTTATTGACTAATTTGTCAGAGAAATACCTATCTCAAGTCGAACCAAGTATTTATGATAGAAAAATTTACAATAGAAAAGTTTAACCAGATTCGCTTTTTGACGCGGTTCCAATATATACGAATTTCTTCATAGGTTAAAATCCGTTCGAGATATAAGACATCGCAGTTATGAAATTATGTTTCACCGGGCGTATTATAGTCGCGCCGTTGTCTTGGACGGAAATCCGATAGCAGGATACGTACTCGATATTCCTAACGATCATCAGGCGGTCACGATCGGCGAAGAGACGACGGGGGAGCTTGCTGCTCCTCCCGCGAAGCGAAGGGCAACGAGATGTTCGTCCTTTAAGTTCTTTTGCGGTTGTCCGACGGGACAAAGGAGAGCGGCGTTTTGTGCGTCGTGAGATTGGCTTCTGCGGTGATAGCCTCAGGCCTCTATTTCTCTCTTTCTCTCTTTTTTCTCTCTCTCTCACTCTCTCTCTCTTTTACTCTCTCGCTCCCTTATGGACAAGTTATATCGGGTAATGGGCTACACCGGTGTGTAAGATCGGTTAGAACACAAGAGAGAGAGAGAGAGAGAGAGAGAGAGAGAGAGAGAGAGAATATACGAGCAAGCAAACACGCGGAACCAGGATGGGAGAAACGGCTCGTGCAAGCAAAAGGAGAAAGGAGGACGGAGCTCGGCTGAAGAGAGAGAAAACGTGGCACGCTTGCCTGCCCCAGAAGAAAAGAGAGTATCAAGACGAAGAAAGAGAGACTAGAGAGGATCGAGCAGAAGAAAAGAAGATAAAAGAAAATGCAGAGCACGGCTAGCTTGAAGAAGTGCAGGAGAAACGAAGACAGATAAAGACACTGTAAGAGAGAAAGAGAAAGAAAAGGAGGAAGAGGAATGAAGATAGAGAGCGCGCGTGTACGAAGCGCGGCCGTAACTGATGAACGGTGTGTAGTGCAGCTGCAGGTGCATCGAGCCAGTCGCTCGACGTTCGCGTGGCGTGCGACAAGGACAGAGAGTCGCGTGGCCGACGAGGAGCGGCGATAATGGGAGGAACCGGTTCCAGATCGACCGGCAGCTTCTTCGTTATGGACTGTCTTGCGCTCCTTGGACCTTGCGGATCGTTCCCCCTCTCTCCCCCTTCGTCTTCTTCGCGCACCACTTTCCTCTCAGCTTCTTCCCAGCCGGGATCTTCGTCATCGTCTTTCGTTTTGTGTCTCCTCTTCGCCCTTCCACACCCGTTCCACCGGGACCACGTCCGGTCGCTCGCCTTCTCCCGTCTCACATCTCTTCTCTCCGCTCATCTTTCGTTCGTCTTTCCGCTGCCTGGCCGAATGTTCGTAAAACCACGTCGGCAGCAACGGCTCTCTTCCTCAGCCATTCAACTCAACTGCTTTTCTCTCTGTTTCTGCCGCTTTCCGAGATACTTCTGGTAGTTAATTCACGCCCGTTGTCTTTATCGTATATATTCCGCTATTGAAATCGCTCTCGTTTATTGCGTTCGCCGTGTTTTCACGACGCGGTCCGACTTTTCATTGTCCGATTTTCAACACAACGCTACATAAAATCTACGAGAAAAATCTTTACTTGAGAGAAAAACCGCGGTTTGCGTACTATTGCTTTCCTCTCTCTCTCTCTTACTCTTTCTTCGCGGTAGTTTAATTTTCTGTATATATATTTTGCGTAGCCAATTTGTGTTATGCTGAAATACGTATAAAATCTTGTTAGAATAAAGTTTACGCGAAATTTGTTGAAAACCTGAAATTAGCACTTCATCATCCGTCTAACTTCATCTCATCTAAAAGTTTCTTAAGAATTTCTCCGATTTTAACAAGTCTGTAACTCAAACACGATTAAATTGACGATATATTAAGACATCCTTGTTAGTTCCTTCTTAATTTAATGGCATAATCCATTGAACGAAAATAAGGCAACGTTAAGACATCGTTGATGTACACAAACTGAATTAACAAGAAAAGAGAACGCAAAATAGTAAATGAATTACTCGGCAGGGGAGAATTAAAGAGCGACTATAAGTTTGTTGATTCGCGCGCCTGAACTAAAGTTTATCATTTAAACGAGAAGCACTCGCGTTCTTTAAAGAGGGTAACGACCGAGCGGAAAAGAAACTGCAGCGTGACGGCGGCAGGCGAAGAAGCCGGCATTAAAGAAGCTCGGGAGGAGAAAAAACGAAGCGAGAGAGTAGCGCACCCCTTTCTCGTCGCAAAAATTCGTCGCTACCGCGAAAATCTCCAGAGTTAAATGATATTATAAATCATCGTACGTTACGTACAAATTATCCGGTCATTATGTAAAGCGAACGAACGAGCGCTAACTCGGACGGCGAATACTCGAAGGCGAGTTTGTAATGCGGAGATGTATAGTAACGTAGCAAGACGGTTATATATAGACCGAGAAATCTTTATGCAAGATTAATCTTTAATGCGCGTCATGTGCAATCATTATAACGTACAGCGCATCGTCGCGCACTGTTCGTTTCTCACTGCGTTATTCTTTAAATCGTGAGTATTTTTTTAATTTTCAATTTGATATAAATTATTAAAATGTTTAGTTTTTGTGTATTTTTATATTATTTTTGTTACCAACAGTTTTTTGTGCGTGTTCGCGAAAAAAAAAAAAAATTTTCCGAAGTTATATATTCCGGTTCGTATAAGCAGCGAGTAATAAATACTCTTCTTAACCCAATTAGATACTGCGGAGCGATTGCAGTTGCTTGTTTTTCACTTGTTTCGGCGCGCGCAAGGAGCAATAGTCGCAGCGTCGTCGCTTGATTCCGACATCCTCGGAAACTCGTCGGAAACGTCGCCACGAACATTTCGTGGGAAAATATATCGTTTTTCGTGGCACGCGGGTCAAGACAACGTTATTTCGCGGAGAAGGTTATCGGAACACCGGTGAGAGTTAACATATGTTTTAAAAACTGATTTTCTTTCTTTTTTATGAGTTATTATGAAGTTTTATACAAAAGTTGTATGTAATAAAGAAAAGTTTATTTTCCGAAAAACTTTACAAGTTTTCCGATATAAAGATTTACGCCAAGTCTCGGATATAATTGTTCTTGAGTAAAAACTGCGAGAACAATCACCATCAACAGATTTTGCGAACTTAAAAGTATAAAATTTTGTTTGCGCTACTTTCGCCGTGAAAAAGCAGTAGCGAATGCGAGAGGCGAACAAACGTAGTCGGCTATAATAGCGGGTTAATCGTGAGAGTAATTTGCTCCATTAAGCGAAAATCATTTCCTTCGCGCGCCGGATGCATTCGAAGGTCCGCGGCCGAGGTAATTCGACTCGACACAATAAATCTCGGCCGCAAGACGAGTCGAGCGTACAATCGAAAATGCGGACAAATCAGAAAGGGAGCAATCGGGAGAAGAAAGGATAGGAAAATATCGAGAGACGAATGGCGCATATTTTCTACTCCTCTAACTATCAACTGCTGCGCCGCCAGTCGAATAACGCGCACATAGACGCGGGATCGAGTTTTCAGAGCTCGAGATTCCCTTTCTCACGATGCAGTAATCCGAGAGTGAGGTCAGGTAATATAGCAGCTCATATAGCAACAAAAGAGAGAAAAAGAGAGAGAAAAGGGAATAAAATCAATCGGATTGCCCGCAATCGCGTCAAAGTGCGTTTGCGCCCTTTAATTGATCACGATACCGATCAGCGTTGCGATGAAGGATGCGTGCAGGCGGTAGTGGGAGAACTGGACGAGGTAGAGAGATAGGACGACTTCGTACAGCTCTCCCACCACCGCCTGCGCGCATCCTTCATCGCAACGCTGATACCGATACGTCGGTTCTGTCTGGCTTTTCGCCTCGATATCCTCTATCGACCTACCGCGCTGCTCGTTTGTTTTATATTCGCTTTCCACAGCGTGACTCACCGCAGCGCAATACTTCTCGGATTAACAATCTTGAGATGGAAAATTATGCAAATGGACAAATAAATCGAAACTACGAGTGCACGTAATCCGTCCGGTGCTCAAGTCGTTTGCGTGTTCCGTCTTCCGTAAATCGACAGGATCGATAACGGTAATACGACACCTCCGGCTTAACAAAAAGTGTCGACAGTGCAATTTAATTAACATACGGTAACAATTGAATTCTTCAGATGGAAAATGTCACGTCCAATTGGTGAAAAGATTAATTAAGTGAAAAAAAATCTTATTTATTTATTTTTTCGATTTAAAAAACAAAGCTAAAGACAAATATCACGATTAGAAAGCGACTATCCAAGTTAGAATAACATAAAATAATACAGAAGAAAAGGTTGAAATGTGTTATTGAATTATTTGATAATTTCTTCTCAATTATTGAACAGTCAAGTTTCGTTTACAACTGTTTTGAACTCTTAAAAGAATAATATGAATAAAACAGAAGACCGATTTTCTTCTGTGATCGAACAATATGAATGTTAGGAACCTAAGAGAAAGCATTCGGCCCCTAAAGAGTAACAGGTTGTAGCACCGAGTGCTACGGGAAACACGGGAATAAAAAGTAGATTTACCGTCTTTGAATGCAAATGCATCGATAAGAATGCAGTCGCCGGTTCGACTTGCAATGCTCGTGAGATTCGGCGTGGCACTGGGTCAAGTTCGAGAGAGAGAGAGAGAGAGAGAGAGAGAGAGAGAGAGAGAGAGAGAAGAAAGTTAATGGACCGGCATGTCGCGAGAGAGAACCTACGCGGATGCTAGAGATGCGCGAGCTCGCGCGCGTTTACACGGCTTGTTTAACTTTGTGTGTTGCGCGATCGCTGATAAACTAGGCAGCGTGATTAATTTATAAACAGCAGTCGCGCGCGCGCGCGCGCGGAAACGTATTCGCGCAACGCCGGATCTTGGATGGAGAGGCGTATCATTTTGCCAAAACTTTTGCCCGAGTAAACGCGCGGTGTTTCTCACACGTAAAATACACGACGCTCAACGCGACATTTTGATATTTAATGTCGCGACACAACCGCATCAATTTGCTTGGAATCATCGTCCTTTATTTTAAGATGTGGCGCACATGGATTTCTATCACGTTTGTTTTGGATTTGTCGCGCAACAACGTGAAAGATTGGAAATCAAGTTTTTGCTATCCCCGCATCAGTTGCTCCGGCGCTGAAAAAGCGTTTCAGAATTCCAAGACGCGAAGAAGGGGAAAGGAAGTAGGCCGTTAGTTCCAGAACTTCTTCGTGGGAAACTATCGTTAAGAGGAAATAACAAGGCAGGAACTTGCCAACCGAGGCTTCATTGAAGAGGCGAATTCAATGATTAATCTTTGTTTCTACGTGAACGAAGAAACAGCTATTGATTGTTAATTAGTTAATAAAAATAAATAATCAGCTCGCGCGCGGTTTTATTTTTTTTCTTTGTTTTTTCAAAAAAGTATTATTCGAGTTTATTCTTCATCCCCATCCAAGATAAACGACGATGTAATAACAAGCAACATTCATTTAATTATAATATGTATAACAGCTATAATTATAACACGTATATACACACACACATACTTACTTTAATCTAACTTAGTAACTTCCATTACACACCGAATCTACCCTCTAGATCGTTATCGCTGCTTCTCAAAGCCCTTAACGATTTACGATACGGCGCCAGTATTCCCTCGTTTCCTGTCAAATCCCATCAACGGCGCGGCCTTTCTCACCGATCGCACGGGGACGTAAGTAAGAAAAGGTGGCGATAAAATTAGCCGACGTAAAGTCGATCGAGGCGGGGAAAAACGAAGGCTCTCTCGCGTGTGTTATCTCTCCGATTTTACGAGGTCCCGGAATACGCTCGTGATTCCGGGGAGCCGGGCGTTCGAACGTGACGGAAATATTATCGCGCTCAGGCACTTAGAAATTGCTCGTTTGTTTGCGCACACATCCCCGTTACATATACTCGGAAGTGAATGTGCGGGGACGTTCTAACGCGCGGCAATCACCCAGGTTTGACGGACCTCGTCTCCTTCTTTCTCTCTCTCTCTCTCTCTCTTTCTCTCACACAAATCTCGCTCTCTTTCACTCTCTCCGATATAACTTTTGAGTCGCGCGTTCACGGCAAAATCATCGCTGTGAAACTATTGACGATTCGCCGAGATCCAGACACGCGCGAGTCGGTGACAAAATAAGCGCCGGTCGTCCCAGGTCGGCGTTATTATTGGATTTTCATAAAGCCGATCAAAGACCGAGTGTCGTGGAAAAAGCAAGCACACACTACCGTACGCCTCGCGCGAAACTAGCTCTTCTCATCACTGCGCGTTTCAGTCTCCCTGCCAAATCTCTCTTTCTGGTCTGCTTACTCTCATCTACCATGTGCATATGTGTCGTCGTCCTTCGACTGTTCCGCGCCACAAACTCTTATAAAAATCGCTTATTTCTTCATGTGGCATCGATCGCGGTCTGTTTAAAAATCCACACTGGTGTGCCGCGATTGACTTGTTGCTCCCTACTTTTAAGTGCTTCTCGATGTTCAAGGTTTGTTGATGTAGTGACTTTCGAAGAGAAAGTCGCTCGCTTTTTCAGGAGGTGCTGGTTATTCTATCGACGACACGGGCCGGTGTGTTAGGTTCGCTCTTCCAACGAATGAGGAATATTGGGAGCGACCTTTTAAAGAAAATTTTATGTAGAAGAATTTTAATCTATATTTTAAGTAAAATCTTAAATCATATAATTTCTTGCCTTATTTAAAATTAACGTTTGGCTAGACTTTTAGAGTAAAACAAAACCTTTTTACAGTTTATCCTGAGTTCATTAGAAAAGAAAAAACTCAATCCAAAACTTTAATAGGTACAGTGAAACTTCTTGTATCCGAAATAATAGGGAGACAAAATCGTTTGAATAAGAAAATTTTCAGATAATAGAATAGAAACACTCTTTTACATTGAATTTTATTTATTCAAACAGAGACCTAAATTTTTAACTGAAGAAGACTTTATTTTTTCGAAAAGAAACTTATTGTACTATATTTTAGAGAAAGAGAACTTCATAAATTCAAAAATGTTCTGTTTCAGATACATTCAGTCAAACGTAGGAAATTATATATACTGATTGTAAATATTGCTACAGAACTGTTCGGATAATGGAACATTCGATTCGGTAGAACGTTCGGATATTAGATTCGGAAAATAGAACGTCGGATACGGGAAGTTGCCCTGTACATATCAGACGAGTAGATAATTATAAATAATTTATTAAAAAGCAACAACGAGCAAAAACTGCACAATTTCTTGAGTGTCATGATACAAGCTGAAAGTCAAACCAATGTCGCAATGTATATGTCGTAAAAAGACGCGGAAAGTACACTCAGCGCGGCGACATAACAGACCAATTTCTGTGGAAAGAAGCGACTGGGCGCGCACATGGTGCATCTCGCGGTATTATTCTTTCTCGTCTTCTTCTTTGCGGAGGACATGTGGTCGCAGTGTGTGTCCGCGTCTTTGAAGGAGGTACGCATCGACAGACCTTCGTATGTACGTACTACATGCAACCTCTTTCGCTGGTACTTATGCTCTCCGCCACATCCCATCCCGTGGCCTCCAGTTCATCGCTCATTTTCCCCGCATGTCGTAGTCGGGGACGACTCTCCTGCAAAGACGTAACATCTGCGCATCACTCGAACGCCGATGTGCATTCCGTCTCTTCTCTTGACAAAACAAATGCTTTGATGAACGGGAAAACTTCTCCGTTGGGACGGACAATATTTCACGCGAAAATATCGGGAATTTCGCGCGCGAATATCGGAAATAAATTTCCCTTATTTTAGAAAGGAGAGAAAAAAAGAAGTGGATTTTATTTCTTCTCAACAAGAGAGAGCTGATTTCCAATCCCTTTTAGCTACGTAAATCGATTCATTGCTTCTTTTTTTTTTTTTTCGCTGTAGACTTCCATATTCGAAAATTGAAACATTTTATCAGGCGAAATATCTGAGTTCTTCTCAAAAAACTTTTATTTTTCAAAAAATTGAAAATTTTCAAGGCTTGTTTTTGTTAGATCAGTTAGATCAGTTAGATCTGTTAGATCATAATGCGAATATTAATAACATATTTCCCAGTACACATTTGTCGATTTAATTGTGTAATATGATAAAATAAAAACATATCTTACTGTTTTTATGTCTATTTATAAACTACGCAAAATAATATCACAATTATTTTATTACGCGTACTTAATCGACAAGAAAATATAAATTTTTCTGAAATTGAAAACTGCGGAAAAACGATCAGTATAGGAATCGTTTTTTCAAACAAATATATTCTCAGCGAAACTCAGCAAAAATTTTTTACTGTCGATTCACCATTATCCCTTGTTTCGATTCGAAATTCGAGTTACTGCAACGAAAAATCGGCACGGCGAAACATTTCTTCTCTTTCACGTCAAGGAGGACAAAAGTTTTCTCCGAAACGCGGGCGTGACTCCTGTTTTATCGTGGTATCGACGGCAATCGATCGATAAACTATGCGGCTTTTCGCGAGCCGCTGTTTTCTCTCTTCGCGGCCGTAACAAACTCTCCGCGCGGTCGGAAAATCCGGTTGCATAAGAAATCGGACTGTTATAAAACCGCCACGACGACGAATCGCTTATACAGCAGATCATAGATTATCCGGCGCTTACCCCGCCGCGACAAGTTGGACGCTCCGAAAACCAGATGGTTACATCTCTGCGCTTTCTTGCGTAGCTTCTATTTTTCCTATGTATTCTTTTGCCATTCGTGGAGCGCGCGCGCAGCTTACCGCAGAACGTCGAGAGCCCGTTTTTTTCACGCTTTGAAATCTCATGAAAAATAAGCACAAATTTTTCTTTGACGCGCAGTCGCGTTTCTTCTTCACGAGCCATGAGTTGGAACCCATTCTTCGAATTAATTCCTGCGTAGATTTTGCCATCGAAGAGAACCTTAACTTATTCACAAAGCCTTTATCACAAAGCTGATTATCGGAAATTTAAAATTTTTGCGGAAAAATTCAAAAGAATTTTCTTTTTTAATGTAATCTGTATGTAATCTCGGTAATAAAAATGCAAATTTATTAAATATATCAGTATTTGTTAAGTAATACTGTGTACAATAGTAAATGCGAATAATAGTTGGCACATCTGTCAGCAATTGTACGTGTCAACATATTCCAATCATACACCTTCTGGCTATCGATATACCAAAAGCGCGCATGATGAAATACATTAGTATGTTAGTACAGGATATTTTGGCACTGGCATCATTCGCATTTGCTATCAAATCTATTGCTGCTTCGTATATATTTCATTCCGGTAGATACCATTGAATACTGTCAATGTTGACAATACCACGGAACGATGTCGATCGATGTTTCGCTTTGTGTTCGACACTTTTGCCCATACACACGGCAAACTCCGATTTGAAGGTGTCGCGTGATTGGGCTACACTCTCCGCTGGTCGCGCGACTTTCGACTTATGAAACTTAATAAAAAAACGAAGCGCGCACGCGCACGACGAGAAGATGAACAATTATCATCGTCGTAGCGGAAATCACGAGATAGTTGGACGTAACTTTAACGAAGTTCCTTAACACGGTGATCGAATACGAGGATATATACGCGAGGCTTTTGAAAGGAAACGTGAGTTTGGAGCGCGACAACAAATTCTTGAAAACTCATTTAGCGAGAAGACGGGCGCTGAAAAGAGGAAATTGAGCGACCGAGCAAGCGAGAGAAAGAAAGCGGGAGAAACAGAGAAAAAAGAATGAGCAGTGGGAAGAGGGGAGAGAGAGAGAGAGAGAGAGAGAGAGAGAGAGAGAGAGAGAAAAGAAAAAAAAGAGAATTCGCGCACGATAGACGTATCTCCGATGAATACCAATGATCTCGCACGACCTGTCAATCACGACAGTGGAGTTATCAGACATGCCTACGAACAAAGACGCGCCTCTCACGTCAACGGATCAATTGGGTATAATTGAACCAGCAAAATCGAATTGGCACGATCCAATTATCCAGCCGCCCTTGCGCGATCCTCCCCCGCATGTTCTCGTTCTCGACGGGACAGTTATTCCCTCCACTGGCATCTGTCATACATATATTTTTATATGTACATATATGTATGGTATGTATGTATATTCCGCCAAAACTTGTAAGAACTTCATTGTCATTTGTGTGATTAAAACTCGCGATTCTTTATCCCGTAGGAGCTGTCATCTTTTTGTTTTTAGCAAACAATCTGATGATCTCGTGTTTCTTGTGCGACTCGTGTACTTTTTATTACATTATTTCGTTCAAATTATACTAGAAGTATCAATCAATCCGATATCGATCGAGAAGTAAAGAGAAAAATGAAGAAAGAAAAATTCTTTCATTAAAATATATCTTATAGAAACAAGAGTCAATTGATATATTTTCCAATTCCGTTCGTTTTTTTATACATGAAGCTGAAAAATTGATGACAGACCATCCATCAGCAAGGTCATCGACTTTATGATTTTACATAAAAGACAGACGCACGAAGACAGACTCATCGCCAGACAAAACTATCGCTCGCGTCGAATCTGAGCATCAATTGACACGTACACTTGACTTCAATTGTCACGTGTCAATTACAAGTTAACTCCGAAGGAGGGGAAAAGAGAGCGCCAACTCGGTCGAAGAAACTGGGAGGTTCAGAGAGGACGTTGCACGCGCACCGTACACGCAAACGTAGATGTACCATACGCCGCTTTCTGTGTGTACAGTCGTGCTTCTTACCTCGTCTCTCGGCAAATTTACGCCGTAATTATTCAACGCGTTTGTTTCCGCCTTTTGCTGTTAGCTGGCAGTATTTATTAAGGCACGTTCCGCCCTTTAATATCTTTGATGCGAACAAATATCTATTAACGCGCACAGAAGCGAAATTCCGATGTGCATTACGTACGTTTGCCCGCGCATCGTGGTAGTTGTGCGTCTTCCATACGCGAACTCTATATTTTAACGCTCGCATCCCTTCCGCGAAGATATATATAGGCTGAATTAAATGCGGCAATCTGCATACATATCACGGTGTCTTATATTTGGCTTTGCGCGAGCCGTGTTCTCTTCAAAGTTTTGTTCTACGTTAGAATTATAATAGTTTTTTTAACATGTCTCGTGAAAGTAGATTATTATTTGTCGTATTAACTCTTCGTCAGTAAGATGATTGAGTTTTTATTTCTTCCGTATTTTTGTCGTATTTCCTGTTATTAAAATAAATTTTATATTTTTATTGATTTTACGGTTTTTTTATTCTAAAATCTCTACTCCGTGACAAGTTTCTAAAACATTTAACTTTTTTCACGTATATTTATTCAATGTCAATTTCCTGGATCGATTATAAATTCTAAGTGGCTAAGAGTTTTTTGCGATATGTGTAGATTATCTTCTCAATCGACCGTAATCGTCTCGCTTTAATCAAACTGTACTGGAGGGATATGGAAGCTGCGTAACATTCAACACGCTATACAATGAGACACAAGCGAGAAAAACCGCTTGATTAAGCTTTCCGTTAGGATAAACTCGCGAATAGACAGTCATTCCGTAATAAATCATAGGCGTATATATCGATCAACGTAATGGGTGGCGTCGCCACTAACTGCCGAGGTAATCATGTAGAAACCAGAAGAAGTTCTTAGAGCTGACCCAGTAGAACGGCTCGCGCAGCGTGTGGCCGGTTTTAGAATAATCGCGGCCTCATGGAGCTTCATGAGGCTTTTCGTTTTCCTTCTCCTTCTCTCCAATCTTCGACGATAAAGCTGACACGAGCGCGCGCATCTTGCAATGACTCACGCTGCGACAACGACTGTAATACCGTTGCTTATTCAAGGTCTTAAGTGTCTACAACTGTAGCACGGTTGAAACGGATCAAGTTCTGCAAACTGCTGTTTTATCAGCTTACTATGAATACAGTTTTCGAATTTTTTTCGCACTTACTGCACAAATTAGAAAACGGTTCTCCAAATTAAAAGAAAATAGTCTAAAGACTCACTGCAGGTAATAAATGTTTCTGAAACAAAAACATTTGTCATCAAGAAAATTGATCAAGCTAACCTAACCTAACCTAACCTAAAACTTCAAGCCCAAAGTTTTTTGTTTCAGAAACATTTATTACTTGCAGTAAGTCTTTAGACTATTTTCTTTTAATTTGGAGAACCGTTTTCTAATTTGCAGTAAAGTACGATAAAACTCTAAAAACTACAATTCATATTAGGATGATAAAACAGGACAGTTCAGCATCCTCTTAAGCGTTCCGAGATGATATCCCTTTAAGCGCAGCATACATGAAAAAGACTACATCAGTAACTAAAAAACTAATAACTATAAGTAATAAAATAACGAAAGAAAACTGTATAAAAAAAAGAAAGAAAGAAAGAAAGAATATTTTTCAACAAACTTTTTTTCGAGCATGTATGTGTTTTTAACTAAATCAATTTTTAACTAAACTTTATATTCTTTATTAACAATTTATGTCGGATACTTAAAATTAATATTAATTGTATCGAATATTTAATATTAAAGATAAAGTATTCGGTGAGTCTCGGAAGAATTTTCGCATGTTTGTCGTAAAATCCACGCTTTATCCGGCCGACTTGTGTTTCATGTTATCACACTGCTCTGCCGTGGTGACAGATTGACGCGCTTTTCTCTCAAGAGAAATATATATGTCGCGGCACGTTTGTCTTATTCGCGCAGTTCCTTGTCGAAGAGAAAGACAAAAGAGGAACACCGAACGGGCCGCTTATATAAAAGAAAAAATTGCCACGTCTGTCTACAAAGCAAGAAGACGAGATAAAAGAGAGCGAGAAAGGCCGAGGTAACTTACAAAAGTACGGCTGCCACGCGAGTGGCAAAGCGTGCAAGCTGGGTCGGTTAAAGAAGCGTCGGAGTTAAAGAAGAACGAGCTCATATTACTATACTTAACCGCACAGAGAGCGGCTATAAAGAAAGTCGTAGCGCGGATCAAGCGACGAGTACAATTGTTTTATCGCGCGCCGGTATCATGTCTTTAACGATCACGCGACGTAAAGACATTCCCTTTTTTTTTTTTTTTTATGTTGACGCTTCTCTTGTTTCTTATTGCGCTGATCGACAAACGCGTTTTCACGCTCAATTAACATGCAGGTTTTAAAGACGTACGTTTGTTTCTTTATGAAGGCGATACGTCGCGACGCTGACATGCGCTAATATCACCGAGGAACAAAAAATTTTTTTTTATTGTGCCAAAGATTTAAGATTTATATAATATTGAGAGTCTTTCGTATTATATATTTACTTTGGCTGAATTGACTCTGATTTTTAAAACAATCAAAATCGGTCAAATTTGACCTATTTTTAAATTGCAATTACCTCCCGAATGATTTAAACTTGCTTTACTTGACGTACATTCAAAACGACGTACATTCAATTTGTTATCAACTATCCTCTCCTAAAAAAATAATAAGAACTTGTGTTATTAGTTTAAACTAGTGGCTTTATTTGAATAAATATACGAGCATTTTTCACCGCAAAAATGAGTATGTTACTTTGCTTAAGCATTTGCTCGAAAACTAGAGTCAATCTAGAAAAATTAACAGCGTATTCGTAATCAAAAGCCCTTAATTATTCAAAATTGACTCATAAATCTTTTTAAATCACCGGGCAACAGATTGACTGTTCCCCGGTGTATTCTTATAATAAAGCAAATATTTTTTCAGAGAAAAGTCAGAAGCTGATTTTTAATTCCTATTAATAAACAAGAATTTGTAGAAGCTGAAATTCTATTGATGTAGTGAATTTCTACTTTGGAAAAAATTATATATATAAAGAGAGAGAGAGAGAAAATCGTTTATGTTATTATTATCAGAGTTTTACATCAGGGAATTTTCGACAAAATTATCCATGTTATTCGACGCCTCGTAAATTATATCTAAATAATTGTTGCAATCCAAAATTACAATATCTCGTCATTTGTATAACATGGTCGCAAGAATATTGCTACAGTTAACTAATTACGCATTAAATTGGACTACTTCCAACATGAAATTGCACGGATAACATCAACATTCATGCAAGAAACATAATATATAACTCTGTTATTTTGAGATTGACATAAATGACCTTTTGAACCTTTAGTAAAATACACATTAATTTATGCGATCATAGCATACACATTTTCGAGAAAAACATTTATTTGTTTCGTTCATTATTTCTTTTGTTTATATATTTTTATCGTTCACTCAAATATCCTGTAAAAAAATCTTTCTGTTAAAATAAATTGTGGACAAAATTGCTTGAAGTATTTCTTTCTTTTCAAAAAGCAAAAAATTTAGCAATTTTTATTATCGATCAACACTTTGCGATTGTTCTCAATCATTATCATTTTTCTTCAATTTCTTTGTGTGATAACAATAGTCAGAGAATCATTTGATCACTTCATGTGAGCAAGGAAAGTTAACCGCAGCGAGCAAAGTTAATTTCAAATTCGGTATGTCTTATCGTCGCAAAAATGAAGGCGCGGTGTCCCCGGCAGAACATAAAAAAAAAAAAAACAAGCGTTTGTCGAATAACGAGCCTAAATGCCACTGTGAACGGTGAGAGTTTCTGTCCAGTCCAATGGTACGTCCATCCATCTTCTTACGAGCGCCATGTCATGGGCAGCATGACATTTTCACGTCAGAGAAAAACTATCGCGAAGCAGCCACGGAAGAAAAAAGACAGAAAGAGAAGAGAGAGAGAGAGAGAGAGAGAGAGGAGAGAAAAGATAAGAAGCGCGAAATTGTGTGCATGTTCACGTCACATCGTGACGTTGAACTTTGTCGTCGACGAAATAGCCAACGGCGGCAACGAGACGCTAGTCAAGAGAAAAAAAAGGTCGATCTCTCGCAAATCGAACGATGACGGAGTAAATATTTTCACTGAACTCCTGTAACCTATCATATTGCCTCCTATATTGTCATCATGGAAAGGGACTATCAATAAAATAACCGAACCCTCAGGAGGTCGTATGACGAGCATCATTAGATTAGAAGTGACGAAATTGAAAGTTATTTCTTGTATTTATATTGATGGATTATTTTTTTTTCCATTCTTCTCAATCCAATATAAAGCCATCGTACTTCTTGATTCTTGAACTTACGCGTAATCACGATTATGATCGGCATAGTTATTATTACTAACGTAAAGATGATTTTGTGCCTTATGTAATCATGATTATATTGCCGTGATGATATGTAGATGTGTTTTCTGATACGCTAAAAGATTTATGGACAACGGTAGGCCATAAATGGCCAATAATCAAGAAATGCCTGTTACACCGCGCGCCGCGGCATAAAAATGGATAATGATACGCCATTGATACGCCAGTCGACGTGTATAGTCAGCGAGCGTCGATCTTCGAAAACAAGAATACGATAATCAGTACGACCATGTACGATTTCAACATCTCCCTTTTCTCTCCCGTTTCCTTTTCCGTTCTACCCCGCGGTGATTCGCGAAGGATGTTGCGGATCGAAAGGCAGGGATCGAGAGACTGGCGTAATCTCACGACGAGCTCGAATTTTGATGCTGCAGAGACGTAGAAAAATAATATCTATATTTATTCATGGAGCGATGGAAACGCGAAGTCTATAAAAAGAACGACCTCAACGAAATGCCTGAGGATTTCGATACCAAAAACAGTAATCCTCTTAATATCCTTCCTGCCTGTGTCTGAAAAAAAGACACGTAATACATCGACCGACGTAATCTTCGTGAAGCAGCAAAGCATTTTACTTTTCAAGCTTCTATATTTTCCAATTATGAAATTTAATCATATTATAATATCTCAAAATATCACCCACACACAAAGAGAAATTAAACGTAGAAAAAAAGAAATTAAAAAATATATTTTTTACAATGTTTACAGATGTACTATTTATATGTGCGTATTACATAGTGCATATATTTTTTATATATAACATATGTACATACGATATTTACAGGTGTACATATTTGGTGTTGTTCACACAGCATTAAAAATCGAACTTACAGGAATGAAACCGGTTTCAAAAATCTCTCGTTCGATATAAGTTTCGTGGTCCGACACATTTCGAAAGTTGCATCATCGAAATGCCGGGAAAATAGTCGCGATGAAACTCGTCGCGATGCCAAAGAATGAAGAACTAACAACAACGAAGATTATATATATGAGGATTATCAGAAAGAGAAAAGAAGAGAAAGAGTCTAACTATGATAATAAAACAAAGATAGCATTGCAGATAATCATCGCGATCTCTCCTCGATCAAGGAAAAATAAAAGCAAAAAAAGAATATCTCTTAATGCGGAAACGCGAGAAACTTGTTTTGATCTTTTTGCGGGACCCGACATCGCGCGCAGATCATCATAATTCATCCGGGTGACTACTATAAATTACAAAAGTTGACTCTTCGAAGCGAGAAAATTTATATTAAAAATGATAGAGATTTGCGTTGTGTCGGATAACTGGAAATGAGAAAGAAGGTAAGGTAATTGATATGAAGATATCTCGTCGGATTAATGCGCGGCGAATCGTATCGGACAGGTGATAGATATTACTTGAGTGTGCTTTTACGCGGAGCTTTATATACTCGTCTTACATTTTATTTCGTTAAACTTTATCCATGACATGCTTCAATTAAAGTAAAAATAATGCCGACACTTCCCAACTTTAATTATTTTTAAAAAACTTATATCAAAGAGTAGTCTGTGAATAACAAGGTACAAAAAAAAACAAACTTTTTGATTTTAACACGAGCTAATATTCAAATATAATTTTTAAAAGATCATCAAAAAGTTTGCTGGGAATTTTTTTTGTAAAACTTATCGTCAGTTATAAACGAAATTTTATGAAAGAAAAAGAAAGAGAAAGAAGGATATAATATACTAACAATAAGAAGAGATAACACGTCATCAAAAACTAAAGTTTGTAACCACTACGTAATAATGGCGGTAATAACTACGACGAAATAAAAGATAATGTAAAGGTAAGGAAAAAGATCGTGGTAGTATCGAGCAAGAGAAGAGGGATGAGAATCAGTTTTCTCTGCGCGCGGTCGAGAGAACGAAGGGTTCGTCGGTAAGCAGGAGAGAAAGAGGGGGGCGAGGAGCAGCCGAGCGAGTAGTGCACGACGGACGCGTGGTCCCAAAGTCGTTTCCCGTCCTGATTGGACGCTGGCTCGTGGCCGGCGCTCGCCATTCACCGGAAACGCGCGTCGGGCCCCGGCTGCTCCTTCACTGCCGCCCTCGCTCTTTTCCTCACCTCTTGTGTGGCGAGAGCGAGGCATCGCCGGTCGAATCGACCCCCCCTGTGGCCCCCCGGATACCCAGCGGCGGATTAAGACAAGTCGAGACCTTGAACGCGACTTAAACTTTTGTCATTTCGGATAAAAAAAAAAAAAAAAAAAAAATATAAGATTATTTTTATGAGATCAATAGAAAGCGATACTCGGATGAAAAAATTGAAATTGTTAATGTTGTGATAAACTTTATCAAAATTCGTTGCATAAAGTTATTCGATACAAGCTAATATTTAGTAGCCGAGAAATAAAAATGTCAAAAAAAAGTATACAAACAATTGATTCGTCATATGGTTTCATTATCGTAAACTCGTACTGCGAAAATAAAAAAAAAACTGATACGGAGTAGAAAATGATACATAGGGAAACAGATCAAATAGTTTTCACCCTATAAGCGCGTTTTTTATCTCACAAAAAGCTTAATTATCAGAAATATTAGTATGCAAATTGTAGAATTCAAGTGCCGAGCAGTCCCTTTTATACGCGAAGTACTAAGCATGCGCCTGTTGCGCCCAGTGAATAATCCGCCACTGGCCTCGATCTCATCCTCTTTCGTCCTCCTTCTCTCTTCCCTTCCTTCCCTCTTCCCTTCCTTCCTTGTCACTGCCGTTGCCTCGTCCTGATGCCCTCTTCATTCTCTTCATCTTGATCGCCGCCACACCCTTTCCTCAGTTACCCCGCGTCTGCTCAGCGTCCCGCGGACGTTACCATCTCTCCTTTCGCTGCTCTTTCATAGCCGGGACGAGGTGGACCGGTCAAACCGGTCGGTCCGAGCCTTCTGCGAAGCTACCGGTGTCCCAGGGCATATCGGGAGTGAGCTGCTTCTCGTCTCTCTTCCCGGCGAATCACGCGAACGACCGACGACGGGTAATTGCGGCCAGACTTGCGCGCCCGAGCAACAGCCGACAACCCAGTTTCGTTTCTCACAAATGTCGTTCGATGTTGTCACCCGTATATTCTAAACCTGCTTAAAGAGAGGCGAGGGTGCAGCACCACTGCCCTCACTTGACAGTTTAGAACTGCTTTCCAAACGATTACGAGAGATACCTACGCGAGGCAATCAGCTGTCCAAGTTGCATTTGCACAACGAGGCGTTTATTCTCTGCTCGCAAGCCTTAAACGGCTCCGTAGCTCCGTGTCTCTCAGACAGCAAATGAAACAGCAAGCTGCAGCTGTTTCTTCCTTTTGCGCTGCCCTCGGCAATATCGAACATTGTGCGAAAGTGTAAAGATAGATTTTTTTTTTTTTTTTGAGAAAGAGCAGATTTATTATACGTAATATCGTTGCTAAACTAACAAGCTTGTATTTTGTAACAAACATTTCCAATCGTGCTTTTACTTTACTATCATACTATATTTGTTGATCATTACAATTATGATGCACATATATCTGCAAATATAATATATGTATATCTATTTAAACGAAGAATCAAATTACATGATTCTTTGATTTTTTTTCTTTTACATATTATTGAATCCCGAAATTTACATGGTTATTAAATGTTTTTTGTAAAATCGCAACGTACATTTTTATATAAAAAAGAAGAATCAACTCCTAAATCAGTGCTCACATCATAATGACAACATCGCTACCTGCTGCTGCAGCGCGAGTCATCAACTATATAATCGTCCATGCAACATCGCGAAATATTTCGGGCAGATAATGAGAAAAACCAAGGAGGACGGCTACCACCGAAAGTTGTTTGACTGGCCAGAAACGTTAATGCGGGTCCTTTAATGACTCTTTATAATTTAACGAGCACGCGTTTTTCTCACGATGAGAAGTTGTAACGCGCGATTTAACCATCAGAAACGTCTGCAGTATAGGGTTGAGAAACGAAATGCGCAATACACAATGCCCACAATCGTAATATCGATCGTCGCGCAAACTATCTACCTATATCGGATTGTCTCTATTAAATTTCGACATCGTTATCGCGATGAAACAAACGTTATTTGCACAATAATCGCATCATTTACGAATGGCGAGATAGGGATTGGCAAGGACAACGTGTTAACGAGAGAATCATTCAGGGCGAATTGTCAAACTGTCCGAAGAGGACTGTATAATTACAATGTGATTCGGAGCAAGAGACATGAAAGTATGATTTTAGACGAGAAACACATATTTAATTTTTTCTTTGATATTTTTGAAAGTTTTCTCCTCGAGACAAAAATCGCTTTATTTCTCTCCGAAAGTCTCGCAATAAAAATTGTCGTACAAAAAGAAATTTGTTTTACTATAAAACCAAATTTTTCTCACAGCTTTTCAACATATTTTAAACTTTTGTGTTGATTAGAATTTCTATTGGCTACAAACAAAACTGCCGAATATGGTTATTCAAAATAAAGCTATCTTCCAAGTTTTTGATTTGTTCCAATATTTTTTTGAATTTTTGTATCTCAAAATCTAATCCAGTTTTATCGAAAATACATGCATACCAGATATTTCGTATGTTATTGTTAGTGAAAAAAATATACTACGAGATTGCGTAATCTCGAGATTGACTCATTCCCGAAAGACATTTCCCAAAGAAGGTTATAATCTGTAAACTAATTTTGGGGACTGCATATATATTACATAATTATGTGCGACCGTTCATAATTGTGTTTAACTGGATTTACATGTCTCCTCTCTCTCTCTCTCTCTCTCTCTCTTCAGCAAAACACATCACTAACTCGCTCACGGATAATATTGACAAAATAATAATGATTTTAGAGATTCACTTGATATGCGATTAGTTGAAGAATCGACCTCAATCCGAGCGAAATATCTCCCGTATTTACAAGGATAGATTAATAGCAGAAGATGGAAAAGAGAGAGAGAGAGAGAGAGAGAGAGAGAGAGAGAGAGAGAGAGAGAGAGAGAGGAAGGAAGGGAGGATGGTAAAAGCTATAGTGCCAGGGCGCGCATCAAATTAGTTGAGCGTGTAATCCCTATGTTGATCCGAAGCGGCCCTTCGTCATATTTCGTTTGGCCGATGAGGTTTTATTCGTGGTTTTCGCAAGAGCGTCCATTGTTCTCTCATCCATCGCGGATGAAACACGAAAAACGTGTTGCGCGATGAGCTTTCCAGTCATTTTTTTTCTCGACGACGATTCGATCGACATTCCGTGCACGAGCGTAATCCGCTTTCATGCTTCATTAATAACTCGTATGCTGCAACTTGGCCTTAGATGTGTCGCGAATTGTTGCACGCTCGCGAGCGATAAAAACGTTGCTTATTTTGTTTTAAACAATGTTTCGATCAAGGCATATTTCTTTCGGCTACACTTCTCTACACATTTAACATTAAATATTCCATAAACCAATTTTTCTTTTTAATTTTGAGATCACAAATTAAAATATATCGCTTGACACAAAATTGAATATTGTAATATTTTATCATTTATGTTCTGACATTAATTTCAATATTCTCCACGTTAATATTAATGTTAATAAAATGTGCATTTTACATTTAAAATTAATAGGAAATTATTTCGCAAAATTATTTCGATTTAAATAAATGTAATCTAATTATCACACTAAAAATGTATACACAGACAGTAATAATAAGAAAACAAACAAAAACTTTTAATGTTAGGTTAAATTTCAAAGTTTTTTGTTTTGATAATAATTTAGACTCACTTCTTTATCGAAAGTGGCGCAAAAGCTCGTGTGAAAGCTCGTTTACTTCGATTCGCATCCCATAGAAAACTTGGCTCATTTTTTGATCGCGTAGGTAGTTCGATTATGTTTCCGATTACACATCAAACACACATCGTAATTCCAACTAAATTAAAGTCCGACAGAAAGTCTACATCAGAAGCACGTGAAAATTCAAACCTAGGTTTTGCTTCCTCGCGATTTTGTTTGAAAACTCACAGTAATATAAGTCATCTCCTGTTTTGCACAGCACTCGAACGACTAACTCGGGAGGATGTCTTTCATCGCATTTTCGGGGTCTCGGCGCGACTGTTGATCCTTTCCCTTGAGGGCGGTGCATTCGTTCTGGCCTATGTCAAAACTTGAATGAAATGCATTCTATCACGCAACGCTTCAACAACGTTAGCTCTCGTCGTTTCCAATTGACCGAGATAACCGCGTAGACCAACTATCCCGGGGAAGCATAATACTCCAGATATCTCGATGTCAAGAGATAAAAGTCAATTCTATCGAATAGCGGCGCCTTCGAGCGTGTAGAAATGGGCAACAGGTAGAGAGAAAAAGAGAGAGAGAGAGAGAGAGCGCAGGGGGAGAACGCGGTGTTGGAGAAGCCACCGCCCTGATCAATACTTAATTACGCGTCTCCGCATTGGACCTCGACCTCACTTCCTGTTTTCCACCCTTTCTTTTGCGGCCTTTTCTCTCTCTCTCTCTCTCTCTCTCTCTCTCTCTCTCTCTCTCTCTCGTTGTCCACTATTCCGGTGCCCTTCGGTGATCACAGCAGGTATTTCCGATTAAGCGCTTTTTCCGCGTCTTTCTCGCATCGTCTCTGACGACGTCGCGTCGGAAAAAAATCTGAGACATCCATTTTCGGTCTTTCCTTTTCTTGTCGCAGCAGCCGTTTTCCCGTGTAATTCTTCACGATATTAAGTCCCGCTTTAGTTTCATTTTCTGCACGTGCAGTTGCAACTTGCCGTGATATAGAAATTGGAGCCGCAAGATTGCGGTTGCACGTATACAACGTGAATTTGTACTTGCGATTAATTGTCCTAATTCGCGTGATGATTCGCATGAATGTAACGTACGTTTTTTTTCGTATTTTGATTCTTAAGATTCCAGATGTGCATCTCGAATTACATAGCGTTGTCTTAACATTTGATAACATCTGTGAAAAATTTACTATTAAAAGTTCAAAGTGTGTGTATGTAATGTGGAATTTGAACAATTAATTATGTAAATAATAAATTAATCGCAAGCTAGTTTGTAGTTTCGCAAACAAATGTCTACTGCTGATGCGGTCGACGCGAGTGGTAAAAGTTACAAAATATTTCGCTTACGTTGCAAGAAGTTCGATTCGTGGAAGAGTATTTGAAGATATGCGCGTTGCTCGTTATGCAACTTGTTGCGAGACGTACCTATAATTCGCAGCATTCGCGAGAAATGTACTTTGCTGCGTTTCTCGCCTGAACGACTCAAGTTGAATGTGAGGAATTATTTATAGCCGGAAACTCTTTATGTGTCGAAGACGACAGCCACAATATCGAGTGTCAAAATTCTACCGCGCGCATACTTATTCAGAAGTATGAGAAAAAAAATATGGATTAATAAACACAACGGAGTGATCGTGCGACATGTACGTAAATCAGTGCGGTCTCTTGACTTTTTTGACGACTTCGTAACCGGTCACATGAGCGATCCCGTAATTATCTATTACTATAATTGACTGCCTGTCGGTCGTGCCTCGCGATAATGGGAATCGATTAACACGCCTTGTGCTTTGTATCTATTTGATACGAAAGTACACGCGCGCGTACGTGTAAGAACGTGATAAATTTCATTAGCACGCTTCTCATACTATATATATATGCGAGGGATGCGTAGTATGTTCATTTAATTATCGCGAAAGTGCCATCTGAGAGATTCCGTGCGCGGTCCCGAATATATTCATACTGGTTTCATGTTATCAAAAACACTTTTGAAATATTCTATATTAATTCTTTCTGAAATTTAATTAATCGTTATTACATGTGTCTGTGCTCTCTTTCAACATTCGTATCATTAAATATTTTAGCACATCAAAGCCAAAAGCATAATTCACATTAATATCAATTAAAAATAATGAAAATATCAACAAATTACGGCAATTTTATGACTTAATTTTTTTTTGTTTTTCTTTTTTGACAGAACGCGCAAGTTCAATATCTGCTTATCGAGACATAAAATTCATGTAGACAAGAATATTAATATTTTTACACATATATAAAGTTGCACTTTTTATTGTTAAGATAACATCTCCAATAGGTATTGTGAAAATATTGCACAAAGATGGCATTATGAATGACGACGATTTTGCAATGATTGCACTAAGATGATTCGCCATAACGCAACAGTT